>VSDK01006318.1:135091-142905 GCA_009767595.1 Symbiodinium kawagutii | reverse complement strand
ACAACAACAACAACAACAACAACAACAACAACAACAACAACAACAACAACAACAACAACAACAACAACAACAACAACAACAACACCACCCACCAACCAACCAACAGGAGAGGAGAGGAGAAGAAAGGACAGGAGAGGATAAAGAGGAATGACAAGACAAGAAAAAACAAGGAAGAAAGGACAGGGAAGAGCAGGGCAAAGGGAAAGGGCAGGACAGGAAAGAGAAGGGCAAGCAAGACAAAGAAGGGCATGACAAGACATAAACGGGGAAAAAAGGGAAAGACAGGGAACCAGAAGAAAAGAAAACCAAGGCAGCCAGCCAACCAACCAACCAACCCAACCCAACCCAACCCAACCCAATCCAACCCAACCCAACCCAACCCAACCCAACCAACCCACCCATCCAACCATCCAACCAACGAAGCATCCAGCCAAGAAATTCAAAAAGTCAATATCCCAGCGCCTGCCCAATTGTAGTTGAGGCTCACAGCTGCCATTCAGCTCCCACAAGGTCTGCACTGCTGCAACATCACACTCACTGGTTGGAGGTGGGCTTGAGCTGGCAGGTTCAGCGCAAGCTTTTCATGCCTTGGAACTTGTTGGCTGTGAGGGTACCTAACCTGGCTGGGGCGGCCCCCCCCACCAGGCACATGGCAAGACCATGCAGGCAACCGTGCGCGCGACTCTTGGCAATATGGTGGCCAAGCAAAGGCTCAGCGGAATGAACATAGCCACCCCACTCAAGACAGCAAAGGCACACCAGAACAACAGGGTGCTGCTCTTAGCCATGGTTGATCTTGGGGACCCCACAAGCTTTGCTAGTTACTTGAGAACAAGAAAAGTTGCTGACCATCTGCAGGTTCAACTGCACACTTGGAAGCTAAACTGGTGCCATGTGAGCTAAGACCTCTACAGAAAAACATAGCTTCATTTAACCATGCCTAATAAGGTACTTGCTGACCTTCAATGACGTTTACTACTTTGCCCCAAGCTCATCGCACTGCAGCAAGACACTCTTCTGAGCCCTTGGCCTGTTGTCTAAAAGCCCATTTCCAAAATTTAAAATCCAAAGCAGACCTGTGAGAACAGCTGTCAGCATGACCTGTGAACCTAATGGCCTGACTGCACATGAGACATGGAAGTGACATGAGAAACGTTGAAACTTACAAGCACTTCAAGCACAGCTGTCAGCAAAACCTGTGAACCTATTGGCCTGACTGCACATGGGACATGGAAGTGACATGGCAAAAGTTCAAACTTGCAAGCACTGCTTCAAAACTTGTCAAATGTCTTCTTACTGCAAGGTGAACAATGAGAATGGAATAAGGACTCCCTAAACAGACAGACAGACAGACAGACAGACAGACAGACAGACAGGCAGGCAGGCAGACAGGCAGACAGACAGACAGCCAGGCAGGCAGGCAGGCAGGCAGACAGACAGACAGACAGGCAGACAGACAGACAGACACGCAGACAGGCAGACAAACATACAAAAACAAAAAACCAACGGAAAAAAGAGCATAGTTTTGTGCTTCAAACAAGGAAAAAAAAGCAGGGGTGGCCAGCTTACAGGGCTGACCAACCTCGCAAATTTTAAGCCCCAAGCATCTGCAACTTCGCCTAACCATCCTTGTGTGGCTCCCCCTTCCTGACTACAGGGGAATTCAACACGCGGTTCTCAATCTGGTACCGCACTCAAAGTAGGACTGGGCGCGCAACTCCCTACATGAGTGCAGGTTGTAGCTTTGGTGTCCCAGCCATGGGTGCCCCCTTACCTTGATGTTTTGGTGTCCCCTTCCCTTGGTTTTTTCACGCAGCCATGGTGCGCCTGCAACTTTTCAAGCTTGCAAGCCCGCAACCCTACAACCCTGCAAGCCTGCAAGCCTGCAACTTTTCAAGCTTGCAAACCTGCAAGCCTGCAAGCCTGCAACCCTACAAGCCTGCAAGCCTGCAACCCTGCAAGCCTGCAAGCCTGCAACCCTGCAACCCTGCAACCCTGCAAGCCTGGAAGCCTGCAACCCTGGAAGCCTGCAACTTTTCAAGCTTGCAAACCTGCAAGCCTGCAACCCTGCCAGCCTGCAACTTTTCAAGCTTGCAAGCCTGCAAGCCTGCAACTTTTCAAGCTTGCAAACCTGCAAGCCTGCAAGCCTGCAAGCCTGCAAACCCTGCAATCCTGCAACCCTGCAGCCCTGCCACCCTGCAACCCTGCAAGCCTGGAAGCCTGCAACTTTTCAAACTTGCAAACCTGCAAGCCTCCAAATTTGAAGGCGCCAACCTGCATTCACTTCAGCCTGCAGGCCTGCAAGCTTGCAAGCCTGCAAGCCTGCAACCCTGCAGCCCTGCAACCCTGCAACCCAAGCCTGGAAACCTGCAACTTTTCAAGCCTGCAACCCTGCAAGCCTGCAACCATGCAACCCTGCAAACCCTGCAGCCCTGCAACCCTGCAAGCCTGCAAGCCTGGAACCCTGCAACTTTTCAAGCTTGCAAACCTGCAAGCCTGCAAGCCTGCAACCCTGCAAGCCTGGAACCCTGCAAGCTTGGAAGCCTGGAACTTTTCAAGCTTGCAAACCTGCAAGCCTGCAAGCCTGCAAGGTTACAGCAAGTGAGCACCACCAGCCCCAGTGGCAGTGAATTGGGGTGAATCGGGGATGCTCGCCACTTTGTTTCCCACTGTTCCTCCTCCAAACTGTGTTTACGCACACATCTCCCAAGTATTCCCCCAGTTGAAGGTCTCCAAATGCAGTGGCAATCTCAGCCCAATCAAAATCACCAGCATGCTTCTCACCTTTGCATTTGTTCTCCTGTGCTTGTTTGGAAGCCCTGACTAATGGAGCGCCAACAGGAAGGCTGCAGTTGTAGGCGCGCACTGCATGCTCTGAATCTCTTTGCGGCCCTGGTAATGGCTTCCAAGGTTCGCCTTTCCAGTCAGCTGTGAAGCCTTTGTTGCTCAGGTGCCACTAAGAAGAGTTCTCTAAAAGGAAACACAGAATTCAAAGTACAACAAGTAACATGCAGCCAAGACACCTGTCCAATGGGTAAATTTGAAAACTAAACCCATTCTATGCAGAAGCCTGGTGTAGGCAGTCTTTTTCCAAGTAGGAACTTGCCCAGCACTGTAGCTCCATAGGCCAGCCTCACTGACTGCTTCAAAGCCAGCAGCAGCTTCCTGCAGGATCAATGAGGTGAGGATTTCCAATCCCTTCATGTGACAAGCCACCTTGTCATAGCCAAATTCCAGAACTTGGGTTTCCAAGGACTCCCAACTGCAGTTGTCGGGCTGCAATCTCACTTCCATCCTGAATCCACCCATGGCCTTGCATTGCCCTTGCTCCAAGGCCACCAACATTCCAGATATTTTTGCCTTCAGCTGACCCAACTGCCTTTCTGTGTATTGATGTATGTATGCATGTACGTATGTATGTATGTATGTATGCATGCATGTATGCGTGCATGCATGCATGCATGCATGCATGTGTGTGTGTGTGTGCATGCATGTATGTATGTATGTTTGTATGTATGTACGAATGCATTCATGTGTGTAAGCACGCATGAGTCAATGACACAAATAAAAAAAATATTTCTATATATTTAAATATATAAATATATATATATAAAAATATACATACGCTAATCTAAAAACAAATATTCAAATTTTACTTGAGAAAGTCCATGCATACAACATATTCACAAGAAAGTAGCATCATATAGGTAGCAAACAAGTAGCAAGTAAGTAGCAAATATGCAACATGTGTGTAGAATTTATGAAGCACGTAGCCAATAGACAACTAAGACACGTAGCGTATATGAAATTGTGTAGGTTACAGGGAACAGCAGGGTTCATTTCGCCGTTGCGCGCGGAAGTTCGCCACCAGTAGTTTCCAGCCAGACGTGTCACTCTGAACCCCGCTGGTGAACACGCGAGCAATGAAACAGCTGGCTGACCGTGATAGGGGCTGGTCCCTGGAATGCACAAAGTCCTGCCCTCCTTGGGGCAGTAAGCAACATGCGCAATGCGTTTGCTTAAAGAATGTACTCCCACGAGGGTTTGAACCACCTTCCGACCACCTCCCGGGGGGGACCCATACCAGGGAGTGAGGGGGGTGGGAGTCCGAAGACCGGGCTCAGATATATATAATATAAATATGTATATATTTATTTTTGCATATATATATATGTGTATATATATATATTTATATATAGATGTGTAAAGATACATATATATATATATATTTCTATATGTGTAAATATATTTGTATATATATATATATATAAAATATATATATATGTGTACATATGTATATATATATATGTGTACATATGTATATATATATATATGTATATATAGATATATTTGCGTATATGTATATTTAAATATATATATATATGTGCAAATAAATCTGTATATAAATAAAAAAATAAATATATATATATATATACCTATAGATAATTTTCTGATGACCTTAAAACCTAGGTGTATATATATACATATGTATTCTAAATGAACATATATATCTATCTATCTTTCTATCTATCTATCTATCTATCTATCTATCTATCTATCTATCTACTTATTTGTTTCTTTATTTATTTACATATGCATATACTTATTCATTTTTGTTTATAAATACTGTAAATACATACATATAAATAAATATATATATATATATCAACAGCTGGTTTGCCGGCCAAATCAAGCTATCTACCTGCTAGATCCTGCTAGGTCCAGCTAGCCACGATCCGCTTTACCAGCTGACCAGAGAGCTGTGGACAAAGTCACGAGTGGCGACCAATGGAGGGTTTCTGCGGCATCCACAGGCGGTGTTCAGAGACCTTTTTCTCCAACAGGTTTGCGGATTCCTTGTTGGGACGCCCAACAATGGTTGGTTTATTAATATAAGAATATGGTTTATTGGATGGTTGGATGGATGTTTTACTCAATCGTTCAATATTCCCCGTAATCATCCTAATAGGTAAAATATCAATTATTGAAACCAATAAACAATTTGTTGATACTGGGAAGAATAAAAACATGTTTAACACCACCAAGCAGGATATGGTTGTTTGTAGCGTGCAGCTGCAAAACCCTACCAAGGGATCATAGATTCTAGCGCACACACTGACTACCCTTCGCCCAGGGCGATCAACGCTGACACACCCTTTTCCAAAGAACAAGCACTGGTCTGGCGCTATGGTCTGACACCTCTGGAGTCAAACCATTACCAAAGATGCCGGGTCTGACATTATTGTCTCACCAACTTTGCGGAAGTAACTTGTAATTTGTTTGAAGAGATCAACATTGAAGGAATCCAATTATCGGCATAGAGGTCTCATAAATTCATCAGTTCTCCCCCAACATAGTTGCACATGTTGTACAATTAATGTGCCTGCCGGACATTTAACCAACTCCATACCATTCTGCTGCATGCCAATGAAAAGTGTCAGCCCTCCTGAATTCAGTGTTGGTACTGGCAACTGGTATATACTCCCATGCCGTTACTCAATCAATCACTAGCTCGTGACTACCCGTGCTTTCGTCCATGTTGGCGAAAGGTAGCTTTCAGTTGACACCTGATTGCCTGATGGAAGCAACGTCATTGTTCTTTCACCCTCGAACGTCCGGGGGGGAATATGCATGTGATGGAACAGCGATAATGCGTGAGACCAACACTCGGTGTGGCACAAGCACAACAATATGATTAAGAATTAAGGACATACGACAACGCCCAAGTGTCATCCACTGCTGGATGGCAAGGGATCTCCACACTCATCATATGTAATTAATCATCAAAGGCTCCCCCACCACCAGGTTCAAAGCATTGCTGGGCATGAGAAAAGATCACCGTCCAATACACAGTGTCCGTGTGATTTGTTGACATTTTGCCTGGTGATTGTAGAGAACTCACAGAAACGTTTAACACCTCTGCTTCCCCACCCATACGGTATGACGCCGTAATTTTCATGCCGACATATTGAGGGCACTGGGACGGACAGGCTGAAGTAGCAACTGCTGCGCTGATGAGACAATGCCGGGAAGGACGGACCATGTACGGCTCGAGCCTAGGAAGATCCACATATGCTCCCAGGGTAACAAGGAGCCGAGCCGCTTTCCAGCCACCGTCTCGGTGCCAACACCTCCCCTCTGCTCCGCTGGTGTTATCAATCAACAAGCCTTGCTTATGACATGCTTGTAAACCCTAAACCCTAAACCCTAAAGCCTTGCTTATAACATGCTTGCAATACCCTTGTAGTTGTTGGCTGGTATAGAGTAGACCCCACAATCAATCCGTCCACCACTCAACAGCTCAAATGACCTACAAGACGCACGTAATCAGTCAATGGTGGATGACCGACTTTGCTCTATCATCAAATCCTGGAATGATCACAACGACAATCAATATATAATACTACCCAAAACATGCCCGTTCCAAATGTTCTGGCAAAGCAAGTGATCCGGTACCCGGTACCAGTTGCAACCAAGCTTGGTGAGTCTTGGTGTTGTGGGTATATCATTTGTTTATCAAGCTGGTATCATAAACCCAGTTGGGATATGGCTGTGGGTCAAGCCCTGTTCCCCTGATTCTCCTGGTGAACATCCTAAAAAGGACCATTCATAGTCTAGCTGTTGGGATGTGAACGATTCGTTGGTTGGTTCTGACCGTCCAAATCACTGGTGCCTCACGAAGTTGCGGCTTGGATCACTTTAGTCGTCAGCTGGTGTGACATCCCCGACCTTGAAATCCCCCGGCAAAAGCGGCCTACCACCGTCTGGAAGAACTTTCACGGAAAACACCACGCCAGTTTGGGTCAAGCCCCACACGATTTGATCAAGATCACCAAGGGCCGATGTTGTAATGATTCGTGCCGTTGGCCCCCGTACCCTTGTAATATTGTGGGGGCCTAACAACCCTACCTTTTTAAGGGTTGCGCGGGCCGTGGTACCTCTATCATACCTCTGCAGGCCAAGTATAATGTCAGCTTTTGTTCCTTGATTCCTTCAGATTTCCACTTAGACATTTCTTCCTGTGTCGGCTTCTCACAACCCTGATGTCCCAACGACACTGTGCTGAATACCCTGCTTGTTCCAGGGGCAGGTGGATCTGACGTGCGCCACTGCTTCATGGAGTTCAAGGGTCCCCCGCAACATGGCTAAGGATGAGAAACTGCCAGCTACCCTATGGCCATTCCATGGCCATGCTGCTGAACTTCGACCAATTGAAGTGTGGGGACCACTGGTTGGCCACGGTGCTTGGCTAGCCCAATTTAGGGAGCAATTTTTTGTAGTCTACACAGGGTCACTCAGCGTTGATGGGTAAATGCATACTTGGTGAGCTACTCTGTGGTCACTCCTTGTTCCAAATGATGATTCTCATTGTGAAATCAAGGATTGAATACACCCACTCACTTACTGCAATTCAAGTAACTCTCGGAACAGCATGTCTTAGAGATGGAGTATCCAACCACTTGCTTGAGTCATAGCTTAATTCATGTCATTGTTTCACCAATATATGTCCATGCCCTTAGATGTGTAGCCTTCGGTGACCCCACTGGCCCATCATCACACCAACTGCTCGTGGCAGTAGCAACTACGACTCACTTCTTCACGGGTGGCAGTCGCGGGGATGCAGCATCCTCCCAAGCACCCGGGAGGAGCAGTTTCCTTATTCATTGGTTGTTTGTTTGATTGGTTGGTACGGTATGTGATCGTTTGGTCACGTACTGACGCTTGATAGACACTGATAGTTGTTTGTTGATTGAGCTATCACCATCTTAGGGTCTTAGGGATATGATTCTTGCTCACTGCAAGCATTACAGTAA
>VSDK01006318.1:125091-132591 GCA_009767595.1 Symbiodinium kawagutii | reverse complement strand
CCCAAGGCCCAAGGCCAACCAATCCATGTTCGGAGAGGGATTCGGTTCTGATCATCAACTGGAAACATCGTAAATGATGTGCAATTCTGCACATAGAAATTTCAATCGAACCCTTCAGTGGTTTCTGTTGTGCTTGTGGTTGTGCTTGTGCTTGTGGTTGTGGTGGTTGTTGTTGTTGCTGCTGTTGTCGTTGTTGATTGAATCTGACAGGCTCACCTGAAAACCAATGCATCAATAATTCCTTCAAACAAACAAACAAACAAACAAACAAACAAACAAACAAACAAACAAACAAACAAACAAACACACAAACAAACACACACACATGTCGTTTATATCCCTTGTAGCCTGCATGTTTATAATTGCAACATCATGCAATATCCTGCTGGTACTCTTGGCATAGCTTCCCAGAAGGGGTGGGCCCGGAACCCAGCCTCCACACGGGGGCTGGTTGCATGTACGGTGACCAATCGCGGATTTCCTGACAAGGCAGCATTCTATGGCGACGACTGTAGTGAATGGCAATAGTTGGCCAACCGTTGGTTAATGGTTGGTGAATGGTTGGTTGATGGATGCTTATTGTTTTTGAGTGTTGGTCAATGGTTGATTCAACAACATTGATTGTGATAGTGATGTGCCTAATGAAATGGAATTTGCTGATTTCTATTTACTCTGCCAATGGTTGATTACTATTGAGTAACAACCTATTTGGTTGGCAATGCCCAATGATTGGAATTAGCAATGGTTGATTGTACTTGATACAAAAATGATTCATGACCAATGAATACTGGCCAATGGTTTCAGTAATACCAGACAACCTGAAAATGATAGTTGATGGTCGCAAAACATGATTGATCATGGCCAGGTTGGCTTGGCCATCATGCACCACCACATGTTCTATCCCAGGCCCATGACACCAACCACGGCAACCCACACGCGACGTTCCGGCCCTGAGCACAGTGTGGCTATGCCGAGGAAGTCTCCGTTAGTGGTAAACCTATCAACAAAAAACCACCTGTAGTAGTTGGTGTTGATTGGTTTGTTGTTGATAGGTTTTTTGTTGATAATCATTGGTTGTATATCAACCATGTTGGCTTGTTGATTGGTATTGGTTTGTAATTATTGGTTGGTATACATGTATTTCACCATAGATGATTAATGAATCATCCGCAATCATTGATGATCAAGTAGCCATGACAGCACCCAATTAGTCATGCATCGTCCATATTGACGACCAGTACTGGTTGGTATATGCCGCCATGATGTACAGTGACCATGATCACTCATAGTTGCGAACTGTTGACCCAACTATGTTGTGTTGTGATTAATGTTCTATTTCTCTGAGGGAAAAATGATTTCACACTATCACACTAGCAGCAGGCCCCCCAGCTATTGAATGTATCGTCTATACGATTAATCTCAAAGAATTCTGAAGTGTACCCAAAACAACATGGGTCTCTGCTCGAACGTTGCGGACTGAACAAATTCCACACCATCTGCCACAATTAGAGTGATTATCTTGTCACAAGATCTTTCAGTGTCCATATTACAGTTAAGGCTATACACAAATAATTGAGTATCTATGACGAACCACAAAAACCGCGTGGGATACCAGCAATCATGGGATTTGTTCGGCTACAGATTCGAAATAACAAACCCCCAAAGTCAATCAACAATGAAACTATTCAAAAAACCATCAAGGAACCAAAGTTAACCGTCAAAGTCAACTGTGATTAAGCCAAAAACATCCTCAAACATCCTAAAACAGCCCAAAGCATCCTAAAACCTCCTAAAACTGCATAAAACAGCCTAAAAAAGCATAAACCATCCTAAACCATCCTATAACATCCTAAAACAGCATAAAACAGCCTAAACCATCCTAAATCATCCTAAAACAGCATAAAGCAGTCTAAAACATCCGAAAACAGCATAAAACATCCTAAAACGGCATAAAACATCCTCAAACGGCATAAGACATCCTAACACATCCTAAAACACCTTCATTCTTTGTTCATGGCTGGTACATCGATGATAAAACCATTACCAAACCACCTCAAATTCATCACGTCTCCTGCATGCGTGCCGCTGCGCGCTCCGTTGCCAGGCTGGGGGAGATCAACTCCTGGCAGCAAACCATGTCTGATGGTGATTAACATGGCTGAGGTTGATCTATATGTCTGAAGGTTTTTCTTATATCTACATATTTATATATAAATAAATATACACTTAAATAAATATATATATATACATATGTAAATATACATATACATGTGAATATATATATATAAATATATACAAATAAAAATATATACATATATATATATATATAAACCCATGCTGGTAATGGAGTAGGTATGTATGTATACATATAGTTGAGTAGGTAGATATGTATGTTTTCATGAAGGTATGGATATATATATATATATGTAGAAATGCAGGTATGTATCCATGTAGATATAGATTATAAACATATATACGTATATATATATATATGCTGGTATTATATGTGAATATAGTTGTCTTCTGTGTCAGCAAATATATGTCTCTAAATCATATATACACCCATATGTATATAGATAAGTAATGTAAGCAGTACAAAATTGATATAGATCAACTGTGGTGCAATTCTGGTGATTACTATGGATAACTCATGATGTCACATATACATGGTGGCTATGGTAGTTATAAAAGAACTTATGAAAACAGGTAGTGTTCATACATTGCCATACATATGTATATATGCCGTCAAGCACCCGTAATCAAATGCATGACAATCACGGAATGATCATGCTAATCTGTATCTATATAAATCAAACAAAGCAGCTCTTGGCTATATCATATAGCGTAGATCATCAAGCACTTCAATGCAACCACGGTAAACTCATAGTTTGATTCACGATACGCTTTCGACGTTAAGATGTTTATGTATGACCATGACCATATATCTGGTTATCATAATAACAATCAAATGCATGACGGTGGACAACAGAAGAATTGTGTACATATGTGGTTCATGGTAATGGTATGACTATGCTATGACCTTCGGTGGTATCATTGATGAGATAGCAGTGCACAACAACCATGTTGGGTGGGTAGGCAATCAAATCGATATGATTTGACATGATTAGATAACATGATTAACATGATTATCTAACAATTATGTCACAACAGTGGCTTATAGCTAACCGTGCCCCAAATAGTGATCCCAGTCAACCATAGTTGCCAACAAAGACCATGAAATAATAAGTAAAGTAACAATGTTAACAATAATTGATCATCAACAACTGGTGACATTCAGATGGTGGCTAAAGGTTGCTCACTATCAATGATTAGTTGGTCAATAAGAATCATCTAACAGAAGTATTACCAACTAATCATTAATAGTGAACAACTAATATTACTATAATAATCAACTAATCAGTTGAACAACTAATTAATATTAATGATTCATGGTTGAAGGCAGAAGTATGACCCACCTTATGGGCTTCCTATGATTCGAGTTCTCCCAGGGACATCCCTGCGCTCGAACGGCAGGGCAGCGCGGGAAGGAGGCTCCAGCTTCGGCTTCGGTCGCGCAGGGCCTCGAGGCCCCACCATGGCTGTGGAAGGTAGGCCATGGATGACCGTGGGTAGTCCTAGGGGAAGGCTTCCATGATCTTGGGGTCCTAGAATCATTTTATAGGAAATGTATGGAGACATGTTCTACAAACCAACTACAGGAACGACAGTAAATAGGATTCACATGGATTCACCACTGAACCAAATGATTTCAGTAATATGTTGTAGGAAACATGAAACGAATGGATTCACCACTTAACGACGCAAGGTTACTGACATGAAGTGCATCTTGAGCTCCTGTGAATACAGGTCAGGAACAGTTCAACCGCAATTCCTAAGGCCAAAGAGCTCGAATAAATAGAACCAGTTCGACCCATCAGTACCAAGTTAAGATATCTCAAGTGGCATGGCTGCTATGACCTTGTGATTGTTCCAAACAAAATGCCCACATGGGCTACTTCCGTCCTTCAAGATCGTGGTACGATCATCTTACGGACCAGTGGATGGCACTGGCGGCAGATTGACGAGAACAAAAAACGTTGTAAGTCGTCAAGGGCTGGGCTCCAATCTATGCCATGCCAACTGTCTGCCCAAATGTCCGTACATGTTGAATCGATGTGTTTGATTTGCTATTCCTCAACCGATCATCCCCACAAAACCAAAGGATTTGTAATGTGAATCCAGATGTGGTGGTTTCCCGAAATAGGGGTACCCCCAACTCATCCAATAAGAATATCTTTTAGTAAAAAACCACCAGTTAGTCAGAAACCACCAAATATCCAGGTACAGTAGCATGTAGTCTAACCCCGCAAAGATCCTCAGCATCCCGGCCCTGCGCCTCGGTTGGACAGGGTGTCGATCCTCCACTTGGAAAGCTCGCGGTCAGGTTTCACTTGTTCGATTCTCAGTCTCCTGCAGCGAAATCTGTGGCTCCACGTGGCTGTCCCAGAATGAGAAATCCATCTGGCTCTGGGTCAAGGCTTTGACCAACCAATAATAGCTGGTTAATGGTTGATAGTAGGGGATAATAAGGAAGAATTATACCAACTATATGGCCATCTGTATCAGCGATATCTCTTTTGTCAAGTTATCATATTGAGGTGGCCGACAGGCGGCCTTTGAAAACTTTTCAGGGACAAGTTCCATGATAAGCTTACGAGCCGTTCCCACCCTTTGCCCATGACATCTAACGAGTACGGGAACCATCATGGTGGTCATCATCATCATCATCATCATCATCATCAACATCATCATCCCATTAGATCCTTGATGAAAACATAGTGGCTGTGTGGGGGTGGCCCATTAGATCCCATAGTGATAACATAGTGGCTTTGTGGGGGTGGCCCATCAGATCCTATGATGATAACATGTTGGCTTTGTGGGGGTGGCCCATTAGATCCTATGATGATACGACAGTGGCTTGGTGGGGGTGGCCCATTGGATCCTATGATGAGAACAACATGTTGATCATGAACCACCACTTCCCACCCTTTGCCCCCCAGGCAAAGCAGGTATGTACGCAGGTATGTACGCAGGTATGTACGCAGGTATGTACGCAGGTATGTACGTAGGTATTATGTACGCAGGTATGTACGCAGGTATTATGTATATGTATATGTACGCAGGTATGTACGCAGGTATGTACGCAGGTATGTACGCAGGTATGTACGCAGGTATGTACGTAGATATGTACGTAGATATGTACGTAGGTATGTAGGTATGTAGGTATGTAGGTATGTAGGTAGGTAGGTATGTATGTAGGTATCTATCTATCTATGTATTTATCTATGTATCTATGTATCTATGTATCTATGTATTCATGCACGTGTATATACTTGTATATTCACGTGCATGTTTCTGAATTTACATTCCTCTATGGGTAGCTATTTATATCATGAATGTAATTGGTATAAAATGTTGATACTAGAGTAGATTCAAGGCAGCCAGCCCAAACAAGGTGCCATATTTCAACCTTCAATGTGTTTTGAAACTTCCTAACTTCTCTTTTTCTATAAATATCTATATATTCATACATATATATATATTTCCACAGGACAAAATGGAATGCGCCACACATGACATACGCACGTACACACTATATATAGATATAGATATAGATATAGATATAGATATAGATATAGACATAGATATAGATATAGATATAGATATAGTACAGTATCGATAATCAGCGAACTAATCTATTTTTTACACCCAAATGTACACCATGGGTGATCTTCACTGTGTATGCCAGCTGATGGTGATTGTGAGTCAGCAGTTTAGGCTGATGCCACTGACCTCATCAGGTTGTAACATGGCTGTGGGTCGAGCAGTCAACCATCAATAATGGCTTATAATGACCAACCAAATCGTAGGGAAAACAATGGTTATGATAGGGGATTCGGGGGTACAGGGTGAACTGACCCACAGCCACATGACCACATGAGCCTAAATGCCTTTGGATTCCTACAAGATACATGTTCTGACGGGAACTATACTGCATACAAGACATACAAGTACACCTCTTCAGCAATGACGATCCCCTCTTGTTGAGAAATAGTCACATCAATTTTATCCGTAGTAGATTGTTGATTGTCATGATTGGCGCCAGAAATGTCCATCCTCAACTGCCGGCCACTGTGCCACCCAAGCTTTCGGTTGGGTGCCAAGTCAAGCAGTGCCAGTTCCCCCCCAAGGGCTGGTTGGTATCATATACAGCGCGCTGTCAACCAGGAGGTTGACTCGTCCGAGAAGGTGGTAGATCTGACAGAATGACGAATTCCCGTATATTCCCATACAAACGCCGAACAGATCTCACACATGTGTGTTCATTTACTTCTCGCATGTTATGCATGTTCCTCTGATGTTTTCATGAAATCAAATACTAACATCATATCATGCAAACAAAATGCAATCATATGTGATATGACTCAAAACCGGTTCGGGCTAGAAAATTGGCTTTGGGATTTATTTTAAGCCTGGGAAGACAGTCTGAGGAAGATCTAGGCATGTGAACTATATATCTACCTGTATTTAGAAACAGGTCAATATATACATATGCAAATATCCATATTACATTTGTTTCAGATCAAACATCTATCACGGTGAGTCAATTCATCAAAATACATCAAAACACACAACACATGTTTACAAATCTACGTCAGCATGAACTTGTACATCACTGCCGTCCAGGACTTCTCCATGGTTTCCCTGTAGATGGGACGTTTTCAGCTGTGATGGCCTGCTCTTGGTATGAAGCCCTGGGGGCATCACCATGGAAAAGCCCTGAGCCCCATGTGGCCCAAGCGGCAAAGAGGATCCTCTTCTGCAGCCAGTTGTAGATCTGTGCATCATTGAACTGGCGCAGCCTAAGCTCGTGCCAATTCTGAGCTGAGGTGGTGGCTTCAGCCCGAAAGCTTAGGGTGACCCAAGTTGGAGACACCTCCCAAATGGTCACCCAACCTTAACAGTCTCTGGTGCATAGCCTCATCCACTGTGTTTTTATTGGACTGCTTTAGGAGCGGCTACAAGATTCCGACCAAGCACGCTCTTGGCCAAACAACAATATGGTGTGCTTGATAATTGGACCAGCAGCTAATTACATCTATCCCGCACGCCCAAATGATCATTGTTCGGAAGCTGCCAAATTTCGAGGTAGACAAAGCCACATCACCAAGATTCTTAATTTTTCAAGGTCTACCCCGGATGCTTATTTACATCCGCATTTAGCCACTATGGATTGTAACCGATGATCAACCAGCAGCAATGATCGACCTTTATTGTCGATTGGCTTCACACCTTTCAATGGCTCTTCATCATTTCGGGACGATTCAGACTGCAGTTGAAGATAGCAACTATGCTCCACGCAATACCAGTAATTAATAAAAGAGATGAGACAATGGCCATGAGAGTGATATCTCGCAAGCTCACTTTCGTACAGCAGGA
>VSDK01006318.1:112992-125081 GCA_009767595.1 Symbiodinium kawagutii | reverse complement strand
AAACCAGCAAATATGGAGAACCACTATGATTCATAGGAAAAACTCATCCAAAAATGGTGGTTTCCCTGTTCACAGAGACTACAAGCCGCTTCCTCATGTTCCATCATGTAGATTTGCAATATTTGCCAACCATCTGGGTGATTGTGAAGGTAAAAAAGGAACATGTAGGTAAATAGACAAAAACTATACCTGGATTATCTGCGATTCTGCCGGGTAGGTTCATCATCGACAAACTTTCAAACGAGTGGTCCAGCAACAACAATAGCCTGACTGTCCCAGAGCTGATGAGACTATCTGAAGGAAACCCAACCGCAACTGATGATGGCAACCAGTTTTTTTCTTCAAATGACAGCTAGGAGCGTGTCTAAATCATGAATACTGGCCAGCACTAGGGGATCGCCCTTTGTGACAACCAGTGTGGCACCATTGGCTGTGATGATTATCTGGTGTTCTTCAACATCCCCATCAATCCTCATCATTAATTGATCTATTGTTGGTAGCCGATAATCCATATATTGAGAATCCATGTGCTTGATTATAGCACATAATAGTCCTAATCAATCCCCGTAAATTAGCAGTGATTGACAATGCCAGATACATACCAATCGACCACCCATACGCATGTTGCCAGCTGCGGGGCCAAAAGTGACGAGTCCATGCGTACAAGTGGTAAATGCCTAAAAATGAACAACCATATAAATCAGCATCATTAATCAATAATAAACATCATTGCTTATCATGAACCATTAACCATTTATTGTCCCTTCCTAACTCCGTATTCGCTGTCATCATAACTAACCCATCATTCATCATTCTTAAGCACAATCATGGTCCATTGCTGCCATGTTTTGCCAGGGTATCGACCAACCATCCTCTTCAGCATCCTTCACCCCTCACAACGCGTTGCCGACGCGTCGCTTTTCATCACCTTGCCGTAGCTCAAAGGACCTGCTGAGTCCCGAGTGCATCAAGGGGTTGATGGTAAGGTTGCCATAGGTAAACCATGGGTACACCGTAGGTGAACGGTAGATGAACCGTAGGTAAACCGTAGGTCAACCATGGGTAATCACACAAAAGTAGGTCAACAAGAGGCCTTGTAGTGATGAGTAATAGTGTCTTAGGGTGTTGATTGAGGAAACCCATGGCAAGTTCTTGTCGACAGGAGGCTTTATGGTGGTTAGTAAGTGCGCTTGGCGCTGGTGTTTAGAAAGTAACAATGGTGAATCATGGCAATTTTACTGAGATGGTGGCCACTGGACAGCCATTGAGAAACCAACCAGCCATGGAAGTTGACAATCTTGAACCATATGCATATTGGAAGCTGGGATATTGATTTGAGATGTGTGATAGGATCTTGTTTTTGTAGCGGAAATATCCTTGAACGATATTCCGAATTTCAACTGTACTTAAATCCAAATATGGGCGGGCACGTGAATGGAAACCGTCCCTGGAAATGCTTTGATTAGAAAGGAAACCAGCATCGCTCATAGTGGGATGTTGATTTGTCATGAGTTGATTTCAGTAGCCTCTAAAATATGGGTTATAACTTAAAACTTATAACCTATAAAAATGTTGGTTTTGGAACCCATGGTAGCAGCTAGTCTCGGTCCACACATGTCACCAACTTTCATGGGGCTGTACAACCAACCTTCGGTGGGATGTGCACACTGTATGTGGATATTGGCGCACATGTAATGTGACCGTAGCAAATACCATCATATACCGGTACATTACATCTCCATAGTGTACGTATACCGAATATGCACATAAATTATATGCATGAGCAGCTGACATCAGGATAGTGCTGATGTTGGTTATGCTTCCGGCATCGCTTTGGCTTCAGTTTGGTTGGCTAAAGTACTGTTCTTGTAGAATGTCCTACGTGGTTCCACGCTATTGGTTCAATCTTTGATCTCCATTGTTGCTATTACCTCCTGTCCATCCTCGCATTATTCTGAAACTCACTAATTCATCACGACTGTTGATGTGTTCATGCTTGCTACATTATCTAACTATCTAGGATAGGTTGAATTGCTGGTACCTCCAGTTTTGTTGTTGGACTCCCAGCCATTCCCAAGCAACGATCACCGTTGGTTGAATAGACCATATCACAACTGGAGGTATATCGAGTTATCAAAGATGTACCTTGACAGTGACAGTCGATTTAGACATCCAGTTTGGTCATCGATTCTCCCAACCGTGCCCAGGCAATGATCATCACCGTTGAAGAGACCAAACCATAAGTGGATGTCCATCCCGTTGTCAAGGACATGATTTAGAAAGGAACCCCCTTCCTAAACACAGGAATCCATGGAATCCCATGACCACTCCATCGTTTTGAGGCCCACGCTTGGCCACTTCCTGTCGCCAGCCTGGTGCATGGTGCAACCCTCTGCAGCAGCAGCATCAGCAATGGGTAGTGATATGCTTCAGAATGCTTGACAATGGTGAATTCATGGAATTCATGATTCTGAATTGATGGCTTGAAACGGTGAAGCTATGGTAGCTGCTGATAAGAGTACTGCCAGTCTACTCAGCGAATAGCGTGTGAAACAACCACCCAAAGAACTCCGATTGCAAGATCCCTGAGCGCTAAACCATTTGGGTAACGTATTGTCAGTTGCTTGCATGGCTGGTGGTGGTGGGAGTTGCTTTCTTAGACATTTTCAGGTGAGCAACACACCTGCTGCGAAACTCGATTGAGATGTGATCACAAGGTACATTGGCCAATTTCAACCCTGAATAATTAATCCAATCCACCATTTGGTTAGGGCACTCCTGATAGCTCCAACTGGCTCCCGCTTTAAAGGGCCATAGGGATACCTGGCTCCTTAGCTCTTCCTATCCTCCAGTTGGCACTTTGCAAATGCAGCCACCAGCACCCCCAGCAGCTGGCACCTTTGAAGACCATCTGCAGGATCCCACGGTTGCCGTCGTTCATCTGTGCCGCGCCGCTGGGGTGAAGCGTCGTTGGTAGTCGGGGTGTTCGGCACCGTGGAGGTGAAACCACAATTATTTACATCTCAAGACGAACCAATGCACTTACTACAGTCATTCCATGGTTCTAGTTGACGCCAAACATGTGAATGAAACCGCGGTGTAAAAGAGATCAAACCACGTGCCATGGTCTAAGCTTCACTCAGCATGGACATGCACCACTATTAGGATTCTTCATCATGGGTGAACATAAACCCCCATGATTGCTGACCTCTAGGTCTGGCCAACCTCGGCACATCTGTGTTGGGCAGAGCACTTGGCATCTTGGAAAATGCCAAAGGTTCAGAAGACGAGTAGATAACTGCAGAGCATGGGAATCCAGAGGCCAAACATTGACCCAACCCGAGTACTCATCAATTGTTCAATGTAGTCAGCTTACCATTTGCTTTGAGAGTTGAACCTCTGGTGTACCATGGAGGTGCCCCCCCTCGAACTGTGAGGATCAGAAGCCAATATCTCATCACAAGTCGACGAGCACGTTGGTGGTGGTAGCGGTGGAGAGGTGGTGGGAATCTGGTTGTGTCTGTGGTTGTCGCTGTCATTGCTGTTCTTGTGGTTGTCGCTGGCCAATCATGGCCATAATGCTGCTCGGAGTATGCTTCCAGAACGAAACGATCCTGTTGCCGTTGCTGTGAATACCTCCATGTGAAAGCCAACAGATTTTGTGATGATCGCCGTGGGCAGTTTCCGGAGCTGGTGATGCTTCTAACTACTGCCATACACATCTGAGAGTGTTCAGACAGGGGGAATTTATAGCATATGGTGGTTTCTCGAAATAGGGTACCCCCAAAATGGTTGGTTTATTACTATAAATGACTATAAATGGATGATTTGGGGGTACCCCTATTTTGAGAAACCATCATATGGATCCGAAAAAAGTGGACATGGTTACGGTGTGAAAAGTATGGTCATCAGTGGCTGACGGCTCCCACAGTTGATGCTCAGTTCCTACATCAAGGCGGGATACCCCATACGTACTTATTGGATCTTTCTGGCCAGTCTCAAAACCACTCCAAGAGGGCCGAACAAGCCAGAACTTGGGGTGCGTGTAGCTGCATAGCCCCAGCCATCCAACAACTTGGCAAGTTCCAAGTCACTACATCCTCAAAAAGCCAACCCCAGCTGCAGTGCTGAGGGGTGCATGTGCATTTCAGGAAGGTTTTGGTGCGCCCAACAACTCAGTGCCGTGACCTGTTTCTTGGCTTCTGAGAGCATGCCATCGCGCATGGCCTGTGGCAGGTCCCTCTGTACCGAAGGGCACAATGGTCATCAAGAAGTGGGCTTCATAAATGAGGGGTTCTTAAACAAGGACACTCCAAAATAGTTTGATATAATTGCTACAAATGATTAAATTATTGGATGATTTTTGGGGTACCCAAAAAATTGCTCTAATACCCCACAGTTTCTTAGTTGGATCACCGTTTGTCATAGTTGCGGCCGCTGCCACCCACACCACATTCTGTCCGGGAAACTTGAGCAAGCCAGGCTCGATGGATGACGGCGTCTATGATTTCACAAGGGAAAGTGATCATGGCAAACAACCAGCAACTACCAGTCGATAGCTGCGAAAATGTATGGTGAATGATGATTATATATTTATAGATAATATCATACAATATCATGTAATATACAATGATATCATAAAATAATGTCTGGATCATTGGCCTGTATTGAATGAATGGACACACTCCATATGTGAATATTGACTGATCATCTTTTGTTGGAGGAGCTACATAGCTTTTGCGAATCTATTCCACTGAGATCGTCTGGCCTGGCTTTCGTGTGGTTTCTCGGTTGATTCTTCCATCGTTACTCAGGAGAGGTAACTTCCAGTGATCCGAGGTGCTACCACCTGAAAAGAGCTTGAGTAGGAACAAGAGTGAAATTGATGGAGAGTTGACCTCTTTATTTTTCTGAGTCCTTTAAGTGTTGCACAAACAGTGACCAGCTAAGAACATAACTCATGTTACATGTTGCTGTTTGAACCTTGCCTTCCTGGCCACTGAAAGTCTGGTTCATGAATGTTGTTTTGATTCCACGGATTGGGCCGGTGGAAGTGCAGCTGCCCATGCAGGCCCTACCATACCTTTGGACAGGATACTGCAGCAAAATCCGACTCAAGTCAAGCCAGTCCGGCTGCAGAATTGAAAGAAGTCTCCAACTTGAAACTTAAAACAAGCATACGGCTTGTGACCAGCAATATAGCGAACGTTAAACCGCTAGAGTTGGCATTGACGACATGGGCCAAAACGGAAACCCTTGTGACATGTCTGCAGGTCACCTCACTAGGTTCTCCGATAACCACCGGTGCCACCACTCCCATGACATTCCAAGTGACGAAGTGAACTGACAAACAATCAAACAAATACAAGGGGGTATGGACGAAATCAGCAATGCAGGGTTTCAATCAAACATGTGTTGTCTTCTCAATCTTGCCACGAGACAAAAGCCGATCGAGTTTTCCAAAACTATCTGGTGGTTTATCAAAATATGGATACCCCCAAATCATCCATTAAGAATCATTTATTCAATAAACCAACCCTTGTTCCCAATCACTTAAGAAACCCCCATCTCCAACCATTGGCCAGTTCCTTCGACTCGTGGCCTCCAACAGATAGCGCAGGCCTCTTCTTCGGTGCACCTATAGCTACTTGAAATCACCAAAGGGCCATGTCTGGAGGAAAATTTGAGGCAAACAACTGGGTATGTGCTAAGCCGTAGGGTAACCAATAACCCACCAAAAAGAGCATTTTACCGATTTTACTACGAAACCATTGCTTTTCGGGCTGCCATTATACATTTTGGTGCTATTGGCAAACAAAATGGAAGCAGCTCTGTAGGGGAGGCCTCATCCCCGGCTAGGGGCCGCGGAGAGCTGGAGATCCGGACTTGGGAATTGCAAAACTGAAATGTTCCAACTCTTGTGAGGTGGAATCATCAAACAAAGTCTTTGCGCCCAAACGGGACATCACGAGTGTTTACTTTTAACTCTTTTCCATCTCAGAATGAGAAGGGGCAAGCGGAGCAAAGGCAACTAATTACACATCAACGAAGGTCCGAAAACAACCATTGCTACGGAAACAAACCCCTTTCCATCCCGTTTGGAGCTCCCCCCGTCTATTTTAGAGAAAAAGGGATCAACAAAAATGATATACGTCCCTATGAAAAGACCCCATTAGGTCTTTGAAAAACAGTATCCTTTTGTTCACCAGACTTCACCAGGGTCAGTCCCGCGCTGGTGTTTGCTGGGCAAACACCTGAAGCTCCCCAACTGTCAAGGACAATCACCAGGGAATCACTCACTGCAGTAGTTGATTTATATAAGTTTAAATATTTGGCGAGCTGGGTCAATAGGCATCAACTAACTAAGGGGAGGAAATACCAACAATCATACGGATACCGAATAATCATGGTGAATGATGGGGGAACCAGGGGTACAGGGTTTTGACCCATAGCCATTTAAATTGTGGTCTGCATATGTCTCTACTACCGTTGGTGATGATAAAACCTATCTTGCTGTTATTGTCGACTCGAAAGACTCGCACAATCGCAGCATCCGAATGATAATAACAGCTGACCAGTCCCAAGCCTGCTATAGCCAAAAACGGCCTACGCTGCTCCAAAAATCATTCAGAATTCCGTTGCCCAAGATCATGACCCGTAGCAAATGTTGATCATATAAAATCTACAGATCGGTGTTCGAGACCCCCTTTCGTTACGACCAACCAACAGCAAAGCTTCTGCTGCTGAGTGCGGGAGCCAGCTTCATGAAGCCAGCGAATTGCTTGCGCTCGCGAGCACGTTCCGAGGCCTCACATGACGGAACCAGAGGAGATTCCTCCTGTTGTTTCATACCAAGGAACCTCGTGGAAGTCCAAGCACAGGGACTTCCAGTTTAGGATAACATCAACATGCTACTGGATCCACATCTTGCGTGTACCAAGCGCGGGAAAACATAGGAAAACACCTGAAATCTTCCGAGACAATCAAACCAGTATTCACATAGTTCAATCACTAAGTATTGTGTATCAGCCACTCACCGCTGACTACATTTCAGTAGACTCACCTAGAAGTGGAAAATCCACTATAGAAATAGCTGGTTTATCTATATTTTACTTATAAAAAATGACGATGTTTGGCTTCCAGGTGAGTTTACCAAAGGGCAAAACTACAAAAAAAAAAACCATGGCCACTTGCACCGCGCGCCTCAAGGTGTTGCGCCACTTCCTTCATCTCCGGGTATTTGCTCAGCGCGTGCTGATAGCTGGACCTGTGCCCAGGTTACCCGATCGGTCAGCTGTGCTGTGCATGACCAATCTATTGAGGTCTACAAATAGGGTCTACAGTCTACATGGTTAATCAGCTGTACATGACTAAGCATCTGCATCGCAAAGTGGTTTCGCTTCCTCGCAATAATTTTGCGTCAACGATCCGTTGGATGCTCTACAGTCAATCTGGCAGGTTCCACGCAAGCAAAGTCACACCCCTTGATGGTAAAAACGTTTCTTAGGGGTTGCTGCTGGTTACAGTATCCGCGCTGTGATTTGCATGGGATGAAATTAGTATACTCATGCTGTCGGTGAATCGTTTGCTTGATATCTGGGTCCTGAACCTGCGGCTCTGGGGAGACTCTACCATGGCACCATGGGCGAACGCCTGCTTCAAATCCCAGTAGACCAGTCTATCTGATGTTCATTATTATCACCATCATCATCATCATCATCATCATCATCATCATCATCACCATCATCATCATCATCACCATCATCATCATCACCATCATCATCATCATCATCATCATCATCATGTCAACTAGACTCAAACCATCAATAAGCCATTGGTAACCGTCAACAACGCCACCTTACTGCTTACCCACCCTTACACGGCTCCCTTGATGCAACGACGCTGGTCCCATGGTTGGACCCAGCCCATGATGACCGCACCTCGTGATGATCAGCACCTGACACCTGGCAGCTGTGTTTCGGCGCAGTGATGCTAAAGAGCCAACAAGGATGGGAAGTAATGATTAGTAATGAATGATAACATTATTGATGCTACATAACTAAATATTATATCCATTATTGACGCTAAATAGCTATAAACTATAGCAATTAGCTATTTTGCCAACAAGAATTGGGAACCATTACTACTTACTGATTAGTAAGAACATTATTAACCAACAAGAATGGTTTGCAATAACATGATTGGGAACCATTACCATATAACCATGTGTATTGACTATCATTCTTGCTAAGAATGGTTGTACGACCATGTGCATTGATGGTTATAACTAACAAGATCGATAACAATGACAATCAATATCACCAGCCCAAACAAAAATGGTTATACAATACTCAACATACTATTGGGAACAAATAATAATTGCTGGTAGTGATCAATGATGCTGGTTGATGATAGGTAATTAATGTCAATAGTGAATGGCTATTAACCATTAATTGATGTTTCTGATGAATAAATTAGCTTCTATGCTTGCAAGAATGATTTGTATTGGAAAATACGAAACAATTGATGGATAAAAGAGAGTATTTAGTTCATCATCATGATTCGGTCAATTATTCATATCACAAGTATGATGACCAATCCGCAAATAGAAAGCCTGCCAGAAACCTTAAACTAAAAAAATAATAAAATATGTTCCCAACTAAACCAAGGTTTATGGGTGACGGCAGGGGGCGATTCCAGCTATATAATTGATAGGAATTTATATACCCCACTCGTGATAGTTTTAGTTTTGGTATGCGCGACTTTGCATGCGAAATTGGTTTCCGAGGGTGAATCTATACGATTGCATAGCTAAAATGCAGGTGGATCATTCTATAAGTCAGTAGCGTAACTAGGATATAATTTATTGCAAATCAATTCTTACAAATGATTGACCCGCAACCAAGCAGTTTCCTTAGTAGGCCTCAGATGTATTGATGATCTATGGGGTTGTGCAACTCATCCATGAGTCCTGGTGGCCACAATGCAACAAATCGCAATTCCTGCAGTGACAGGTCATTATGATGACCAGCTCAATCACACTCTTGACACGCGGAAGGTAAACGTGAACTGGTTCTCCAACAATGGTAAGTTACAGCAAATAATACCCCCTTTACATTTCTATAGACGCGAAAAGTTCGCCCCACATCAGTGGACTACATCCTCCAACAAGTTGGTTGACATTGTTTTCCAAAGTGCAATGCCACATTGCATGGTGAGTCAATGAGCAACTCCAATTAGTCAATGATTTGGAAAAGCAATTGCAAACACACATTGAGTGCATGTAAGACTGCCCTTGATATCCTATTGTAGGGAGTTTCGCCCCATGTATGCAAGTATGTGCAATTATGCTGTTGAAATGAATATCCATAATATGTGTATGTATATATATATAAATATAAATATATACATATACGCCTTGGTGTGTTGTAAAGTTATTTCAGTACAGGCCATACGTGCACATGTATACGGTATACACCCTCAAATTTAGCAACCCAGCTCCGGGACAGCAATACTTTCAACCCATTTTCAACCCACTGGGCAACCGACATAGTGTCAGTGGCGATGGTCATGGAATACTTCTCCTGGAGAGAAACGTTGCTTGGTCGGTCATGCGGTAATCCTGCTGGAGTTTCAGCAACCAATGCATCTGTACCCAAGGCCTGAGTCACAAATCAAATATCTCTCTGGGAACTTCCACACCCGTCTAAAGACTGTTTCTCAGCAATGAAGGTCCACGGTAATTAGAGTTTTTTGAAGCCTCAACAGCAATCAAACTCCTGGTCAGGGATGGAACATGTACAAACTACCCAAGCTACCCTTATCTTTAAGTGCGGTTGGAGAATTGCCTCGGCCCCTGCTTCAGAAACGAACAGATCCAAATCTGTTGATTGAATCATGGGGACGTTTTCAAGACATGCGACAAATATACTTTCAATAATGGATAATATGTGATATATGATCACCAGTACTTTGCACCCTTAAACCCAAGTGCCCTCTTTAAGCTGGACCTGGTATACTGTCTTGCCAACAAGCGCGATTCCATTACACATCTAAGATATCTAAGGAAAAACAATCACGCACAGGTCAGGCAGTGCTTAGCTTTCAATTCCTGAGCTGGTGAAACTCTGGTGAGTTTGCTTTTTCACTTTGTCTGTCAAGTACTGCATGTTTCAAGCATCCCAGTGTAGGAGGAAGTGGTGAGTTTTTCCAGGTAGCCAACCAGCTCGCTTTGTTGAAATGATTCACTCGGTATTAAGCCAAGCCAAATAACCAGTTCCTAAAACTATGTGTATAACTAATACATATATTCATACACAGACACTCTATTATATATATATATAAATGTATGTCAGAATTATCATGATTATATCATATATGTGTAAATCATACATATCATCATTCTTCCCAGACCGATGCTTGTGATTGTTGCTGCTCCTGCGCATTTTGTGTCAGCGCTGTTTCAGTGTTCCCACTGGCGTGCTGCCCACAGGCACGGGAGTCTCCAACTTTCCGGGTGGAGATCAGTACATCGGGATCAGTGGATATCGACATTTCTTCATCGTATGACATGGAGGTGCAAAGTCGGATAAGTTTACCGAGGTGCTCTTGAGCTTACTCCATAGTACCCCATCTGATTCCCATCCGAGCAAATCCTTGTCGGAGCAAATCATGTTGAAGCCGAAGTGAGACCTTAGAATTTTTGATGTCGTCGCTGCAATGTGAAGCTACACAGGTCATCCAAAAACTTGGATTCACATGCTCTACATAGATTATAACGCTGTCATTCCCAAACATTTCCCAAACAAACCAGCACAGCAGTTCTTGGAACATCAACAGGTGGTTGATGGTTTCATGTGGTTTCAACCCCCTATGAAAAATATTAGTCAACCAACCATTTGTTACTAACCAGTAGGGAAAATAACATATAAATGTTTGAAACCACCAACCAGTAGTTGAACTTAACCACTACTGTTGCTTATTATCCCCTACTATGAACCATCATTAACCATGGTTACAACCACCAACCAGTGACCGGTGTCCGGTTGACCCACCTTTCGTGACCTTCTCAGATCGCTGACAGCACCGCCAAGGTCCCCAGGCCCACCCCGGATCTGCATGACGTTGTGCTTGGTCACCTGTTAGTGCTGTTCGGGACACCGGGCTGGGCAATGAGGTCACCTGAAAAATGGGGTCTTGGACATGTCAAGTATGGCTACAGGAGATACAGTACCCGCGCAAGGCGGGCGGGTACGACTGAAGGGAATGATTTTCAATCATGTTTACCTGCAATGGCAAAACAAATTAGAGTAAGCGGGCAAGACATGCATGAGACCTGCTTGAATGCAGCAGTGACAATGCACAAAGCAACCCTGCAGTTGCAAAACGCAATAAAGCCATTGCTGAGGAAAACCTTCACGCGCGCCAAATGTCGTAAATTTCAAGTTTCAAACTATTATCAAACTATTTTCCTAGGTGTTTTTCTATTTTCAAACTATTATCAAACTCAACTTTCAAACTCGCTCATATTGGGGGGAGCACGCGGAAGCACGTTTTTCACACAAATTTCAACCTTTTTGAAGCAGAAGACTTTTCTATAAAATCCGCATTGCGCGTGCTTCCCCCAATATGAGCGAGTTTGAAAGTTGAGTTTGATAATAGTTTGAAAATAGAAAAACACCTAGGAAAATAGTTTGATAATAGTTTGAAACTTGAAATTTACGACATTTGGCGCGCGTGAAGGTTTTCCTCAGCAATGGCTTTATTGCGTTTTGCAACTGCAGGGTTGCTTTGTGCATTGTCACTGCTGCATTCAAGCAGGTCTCATGCATGTCTTGCCCGCTTACTCTAATTTGTTTTGCCATTGCAGGTAAACATGATTGAAAATCATTCCCTTCAGTCAGTACCCGCGCAGGGCGGGCGGGTACGACTCAAGGGAATGATTTTCAATCATGTTTACCTGCAATGGCAAAACCAATTAGAGTAAGCAATGGCAAAACCAATTAGAGTAAGCGGCAAGACATGCATGAGACCTGCTTGAATGCAGCAGTGACAATGGACAAAGCAACCCTGCAGTTGCAAAACGCAAT
>VSDK01006318.1:82979-112748 GCA_009767595.1 Symbiodinium kawagutii | reverse complement strand
GTCTCATGCATGTCTTGCCCGCTTACTCTAGTCTGTTTTGCCATTGCAGGTAAACATGATTGAAAATCATTCCCTTCAGTCGGTTGATGGAGGAAATCCTGCACCACCCAGATGGGCATCCCAAATAATCTTGTGTGAGGACACCCCCTGCAACCCCTTAATCTCAATGTTGCGGTAGCAAGGTGGGTGGTGCAGGATTTTCTCCATTCACAGATTTCATGTCCGGCATGAGCCCAGCACATACTTCAATATTAAGATTTGGGGTTCCTAGGGGATGTGGACTATGAAAGTGGTGCAGGATTTCTTCCATCAACAGTAGTTCTATGGTTTTATAGGGGATTATAATGGTTCATAATAGGGATAATAACCATCAATTATAGGGGATATACCATGCCAACTATTGCTAGATAGGCCCGCCAGGGTTGCAGGAGAAGTTTCGGAAACCATCAAACGATTTAATTTGGACGTTCAGTGACCTCATGAACACGGCTAATGTTGACTGTAAATCGACAAATCCGCGATAGCAGTTGAGAAGGGCAGGACTCTCAGGGCCTCTCACACATGTGGCTAGAGAACCGCTGGCGGGTTGCAAATCTGTCTGTGGGTTTGACTTAGATTCATACAGAAACTTCCATGCAGTCGATATTTCTCTGAAGGAAAATGTACGAAAATGTTGGATACACCGTACCTACTGTATATTATCCTATCTTTATATAGCTTTCCCAGAATGCTTCAATTCAGAATGTAAAACAACATCCTCAAACTATGACAATAGTCAGGGAGTCTCAACAGGGTGGTTCACTTCTATCTACCCTGTCCACGCACCGCAGTCATCGGTACATGTGGATGACAAGGCCCCCGATGACGACAAAGGTAGGGCCTTCACGCTCGCACTGCCAAGGTTCATGATGTACATCCGATCACCTCAGAAAATCCGTGTGTAATTGTGCCTGTGCATGAATATTCCAGAAGGATTAGGGTATATTAGGGTAGATGTTGCTAGCACACGGTGCCAAAAAACTGTTCATCTGTCAAGCAATGTGTTGTTGATGATGTCATGCTGGGAAATCGTATTGTACAGCAAGCCATTACTCTGTGTGTGACATGTGCTCAGCGTGGTCCACAATAGTTCCTTCTTGCTTGATTCAGATCTTTTTCTAGCTGGAGAAGTAAAGAAGCATCATTGATCTTCATGTGGTGCGTCATCTCACCTGTAACAAATGAGGCTGGTTCAGCTTAGCTTTTCGATCCAGCCCAACTCTTCATCATAACTTGCATGCCAAAGTCTTTACTGGATTGTGTGCTCTCCCTCTATCCCCCAGTCATTGTAGTCGTTGCCATTTTCAGCCATTGCCCGGATGTGGCAAGTAGGATTGGTTCTCCAAATAACGTCTTTTGTATGTAAATGAACGAAAGAGAGAGCGAGAGAGAGAGAGAGGAAACAATGCTGTGATTGCCCTCTTCGAGGTCAATATCCGTGGCTTAGGAATGGACGAAGGCCTTGATTTCATACTTATCTTATCTCGTTGTTTTTACAACAATTTGATGTTTTTCACGTCAAACAACACGTTGAAAGTAAGCGTTGGTGTAAGCAGGTTACCTTCGTTCCCGTTGCCATTGGAAGTCAAATTTCCAAGAGTGTCTCTTTCTTCTTTCAGTGATACTCTGACCAACAAAGTCGAAAGTAGAAACAGCACAAAAGCTGCTTAGAGATTGGTGCAGCGGAACAGAATCGGGCATGTCAGTGCCATCCAAATTGCAGGCACTCTGATTTCTCCATGGGATGATCATCCTCCTGCAAAAGTGGTAATTGTGTTTTAGCAGGTCCACTTCAAAGACGATACGTGAAGGGGAAGAAACAACACTTGTCTCATCTGCTATCCCAGCATATAGTGATTCCAACTAGTTCCAAGTACATGTATGATATGACATAATGAAGTGCATTAGCTTGGAAAATACATGTGATTCTCCTGTTCTATTCCAGCATGCAACAGCCATCGCTTACCAACCATTTGGATCACCTCTGAAGAACCCCCCTGCTGTGTCTCCCTGACCGCTGGTCCCTTCGCGTACAATCGTCTCCCGGGGGAAGTAGAGACGCCTCGGCAGCGGTGCATCGGAATTGGTGTGCTTGAGCCCCCATGAGCCCGTGAGTGCTCCCCCATTCGCAAAGATCCATCTTGGGCGCTAGTCAGCAACCCTGCAACCGTTCCTATCCTCAGGTCAAATCCCCACTTGGGTGTGAAACTGCTGTTGGTGGAAGAAATTCTTGACAGGTTGACAGGGAGTCCACAAAGGCCACCATTGGTTCATGGCTGGGAAGCTGGATGGTTGATGCATATATATATATATGGCAGTGGGTCAAAACCCCAAACCCTTGGTTCCCCACCATTAACCATTGTTTTCCCTTGTTTTGTTGGTGGAAATCCCCCATTAGTTGGTTGATCAATATTGACCCATAGCCATATTTATATCCATGTAACCATCTAGATCTGAAAAACATCGCGGGGGGGGCAACTTCCCCGAGGCTAGAGATTCTACTGGTCGGTCACCGGGGAGATTCATACTCGAGTG
The DNA here is from genome assembly GCA_009767595.1 of Symbiodinium kawagutii. Lineage (NCBI taxonomy): Eukaryota > Dinophyceae > Suessiales > Symbiodiniaceae > Symbiodinium > Symbiodinium kawagutii. Next base: position 110,174 of record VSDK01006318.1, on the reverse strand, counting down.
GAACAATCAGCAGTTCAGCATGTCAACACTGGATGAGGTAGACTCATTCGCATCTACCTGCATCCTGGGTGTATCATGGTGTATGCATCAGTACAACTTCCTCCAAAAAATGGTGTCCCGTCCATCTATGATAAACTATTACAGCATGAGTCATGGCTATCAGATATCATAACTGGGCTACCACAACATCGGCGATCAGGACAGTCCCAGGTATGGTTGCAATTGCCGCCATTGCCAATCCAAATTAAACCAATCCTGACATGTCCATCTTGGGCAGCCAACATTTCAACTCAGTCCATAAGACTCTTCACACCCTCACAACCAACTTGCAAAAACACTACCATGCACAGGTCCAGCAACTAGCGGTGCTTGTAAAAGTTACGAAATCTACAGCTGCTTCCAAAATTTCTGTTGATGTCAAAAAGTAGGTCTGATTATTATCACCTGTTGACATTTCCCCTATGTGTGTCTGCTTGTAACCATCACCTGTTGAAAAGTTACGAAATGTCAAAACACCCCAACCATCACCAGGCGGTAACTCAGTGACTCAGATACATGGGTAGTTTAACTATGTTTGACCAACAGCCCAACAGCTAGATCAACATAGATCAACCATTCTCACGCACCATATGGTGGTTTCCCAAAATATGGGACCCCAAAATGGTTGGTTTAGTACTACTAAATAGCTATAGATGGATGATTTAGGGGTACCCCTGTTTTGAGAAACCACTATATATGGGTAGTTCACCCAACCGCCATCGCTGTTCGCCAAACCATTCAGCTCCGGCAGCTCTGTCAAGGCGCCGTTCGCAGTTGACCCCGATGAGCGTGCGAAACTGCGGGCTGAAGTCGGCGAAGAGCTGAGCCGTTTCCGGAGGGCAACGGGTGGAGGCTGATCAACCAACGTAGCTCGGACAGCAATGATACGAATGACTGGCAAGGATGAATAGCAATCTAACCATTAAAAAGTGGATAGAATTTTCCAAGAATGGTTGTCAATATATGTTGGTATCATCCCTGTGTTCTCTAGATTGGATCAGCAATGCTTGTTAACAGGCCCATAAAACCAATAAAATAATGCCTGGTTTATTGTGTTTGAATCACCCTGTCATGGAAATTATGCTTGTCAAGCAGCCATTTGGTAAGTACATTTGGGAAAATAGAAATGGTGTAAAACCACCAACTGAATAAGAATGATGATTCTATGCCACTGTGTAATGACATGTGTTGAGTATCGGGACGATGGACAAATCTATTGTGTGATCAGGCATCCATTGGATAGGTCCATACACAAGGGTCAAAGCGCAGGCTTACCAAGTGATCAGAATCAAGTATTTCGCGGTTTCTCAAAACCATCCATTGCTTTGGGGTCCCCAAACTGGCTTGAGAAACCACCATTTCTCACAAAACAACATTACCCCAACCATTCTCTATGGAGGATTGGCGTTCACAAAAGAGTGATGGCCACGATCATTACCCTCCGGTGATCAAACATAATTAGCCAGTCATAATCCACCATTTCAAGATGGTTTACCTTCTTGGTAATGGCAATAGCCATGTTCCATTGCTTCGAAATTTACGGCAAAACTTGTCAAAGCGAGGGTGTCTTTTTCAGGCTGATAAAGATACCACTATACCACCATGGGCCCATGGGTGTCAAGTTAAATGGCAGTGGTGTGCCATTCATGCAGTCCAAGTACCAATGTCTATAACAAATTGCTGACCATGTTAATTAGTAGAAAACGTACGCTGGTAGGATTGCAAATAATAGGAGTCATGAAAAGTACAAGTATGCACATACCATCTTGAGTTGGATTGTTACAATAAACTAAACATATGCATGCGTAGGCGCACATGCACAAGACCATAACACACATTTCTACAGAAAGAATGCGTATACATTATTATACATCATCATACACTGTTATTGTTCTAAATTTGGAACATAAAAGGCCATTGTGATCCATTGTGTATAAACTCCATACAAGGACCTTTTGAACAACCACCGCATCCTTGTCCAATCCTGTCCATATGGATGTAAGCCCAACATCGGTGCTATGATCATAACCTGGATGGAGGACACCATCATTGATGTTTGTGGACACTGGACACCTCTTAGGCACTGGAGTTTCATCCATGTCTCACTATCTATGAATGCGCCCCATGTGCCCCCAAAATATGTTTCGATAAGATGTGATGTTCCCTGGTGGAATTATCTCTGCGAGATTATTGGGAAGACCTGGCATGGAAAAGCCATGGACCGAAAACACCACTGGCCTTGTGGTGAATCACTCTTGGAGCTGCAAGCTTGTCCAAGTGCTCCTGTCAGGCTGGCCGTTTACAGTGCGTAGAAGGGTTGGCCCCATTAAGCTCCAAAAAGCAAGGGTGTTCCAAACATCTAAGACCATCAAACCAAACATCCTCATCTAGGTAAACCATTTCATGGGATTGCCACATGCTGCTTTCTCATCACATGAATCCACTCAACCACAGAGGCGCATGTTGCATCATGCCACACATGGCGCCTCAACCAACTTCAAGAAGTTGGTACGTTCCACGGGATGCCTGCAGGACAACTGAGCAGAGCCTACTGTACGTATTGATGTTTCAACATAGCTCAATCCAGTATCAGAATAGTTCAGAATGGTTGATAGTAACAAGATTGTTAAACTTAAACCATTCAATGAAGGACGACGACGACAACAACAACAACAACAACAACAACAACAACAACAACAACAGAAACAGAGACCACCTCCTGTTGAATGTCGGGCTGCGTGGTTCTATGTGGTTTTATGAACATGTTCTAATGCGAACCAATAATTGACCAGCGACTGTAAGTAGAGCATGTCATCAACCAAATAACCGACCAATGGTTTGGACTAACATGTCGTGGTGTTCATCATCAAGAGGACTTCGAGGGTCATCAGTCCTGGTCAAGGGTGCAAACTCACAAAGGCAGCGCCAAGAACAACAGCCAGACACGACAGCCACAACAACATCACAACGTCAACTGCAACCTGCAAACACAAGCAACAACAAGAAAAACAACAAGAACAACAAGCTCCCTTTGCTGAGCCTGTTGAGAATTCCCAGGATTCGATCCTGCTCCACCTGTCCAGGCGGTCCGTGAAAAACCCCGTAGTTGTGCCATGGTTGTGCAGGTTTCCCCAGGAGGTCACAACACCCTACCGGCCAATCTTGGATCACTACTGGCTACGCTACTACCAGCTACTGAAACGGCTATTTCTAACGATACTACTAACATTACTGCTACTCCCATGACTATTTCTGTTTGTATTTCTGGCACTATATACTCGTGAAATCTCAATAGTTACTATTGCTATATATTGCTATTGCATGCTATTGCTATAGCTGTAGCCTAACACTACTGCTACTACTGCTACTGCTACTCCTGTCACTAGTGCTACTGCTGCCACTACTGCTAGTGTTACTAGTGCATACGCTCTGCATTGCAAGCTCTGAAGTATGTGATCCTGCCCAAAAATGACAACAATACACACCGAACAACAAACTTCTGCAGCAGGAAATAAAGCAGTAAGAAGAACAACAAAGGAGACATGACACATTATATAATTATCCAACAAAAACATCTTCAAAATGCGAACTGAGCACCATTTTAACGCTATTTCTGGGCAGCGGTCTTTGCCGCACCAGGAAACTTTGTACAGTCAACTTTGTGACAAAGTGGCGGTGCCGTCGCGGTCCGACAAGTACTCGGGGTCACTTTTGAAGAATGGCGATGGTCGGAAAAACATGCTTAATTAAGGGATCGATAGGATTGAAATGGTGCCATGAACCATTTCTCCCAGTAGTACCCGATCATTGCTTGCTCATTTCTACCATGCCGTGGCCGGTGCGGCCACCACTACCCTCACCCACCCGGCACTGCATTGGGACTCAGGCGCCTTGGATGAAGGTGGGGGTTGGCAGCGGATGATCTAAGCGATCAATGGGAATGTCATGTGGCAGCGCCGCGGCTGAGCTTGATGCTTGGATGAGGATGCCTGACGCGGCACTGCCATGGATTCATTGACGGGGCCACTGATTTCTTCTGCAATCTTTGGAACCCATACATACTATCCAAATTGCAATCTTCAGTGCGCAAAACGCTACCATGGCTCAGGGGGGCTTAGTTGCAAACCCCGTGAATCGTCAAGAGGCTCTTGTACTTGACTTGGCTTGGCAATGACCCAGGTTCTAATCTGTGCACTGGTGGGTCTCTTTTGGAGTGTGGGGTCCGGTTCCCTTAGTTCTCCGCCTCAATTTTGGTGGGAAGTCTATAACTCTGCGGCTACAATAATAAATTTCAGTAGTCACTCATCACATATTTATATTTTATATGACGTTTATGATTTTTATATATGTCTAATGAGAACCTTTCTATCATTAAGAATTTTTAGGAACCCGACTTTGCAACCTCAGGCTCTGGGAGGATCTAGTTTCAGAAAGGTACTGATGGGCATGGAGGTTTTTGGCGTCGGCTTCCTGGTCTTCCCTTTAGATCGAACAACTGTGTCAGGTCCACTGGTCAGTTGGGCAATCTCCAGCTGTACTGCTGGACTAAGATCCCCATGATGGAGGAGAGATCATCTTGTCGCATAATCACCCAGGTGGGACCTGTTTGGGCAAGAGTCATCCTCATCATGATCCAACCAACTACTAACCACTACTAACCACTACTATCATCACCAACCATCACCAACCATCACCAACCATCACTAGTAGTCCTCCTTCCATCCCTGCGCCAACCCTCGCTGGGCGTTCATCGCCAGCAAGCTGCGAGGCCTTCAGGCCGTGCTTCTGCGGGGCACTGCGATCACCTTCCAAGATCACCAGGATGGGATCCCGGTAACTGGAAGGCCTGGAGTCAGCGTCAACGCTGTCACATCTGTGGTGACATCTTTGGGCGGCTGGGTGGATATGTGCGTGGCCCAGGGATGCAACATGATGCGACGGAGCAGGGAGCATGATGGTTTTCTTCCATTGTGCAGCTACTTTGGCAACAAATATTGTCAAATTGGTCAAAATTTGAGTGAACGGTGTAGAAAGGCAACCGTGAGTCATACAGTCATGCAGTACTCAACTAACAAACCAAGTGATGTAATCTGTTCCATGATATCCATTGGAATCCATCCACCCGAGAAGCAACTAATAAAACCAGGGATTGTCCATCATGGTTCGTGACAACTCCAGCTACTGCTGGGCCAGGCTGAACAAATCAAACAGTTCAATCATCACAAAACCAAGCCTTTCCAACATATAGATGATCATTCCAACTCTCAAATATTTGCCGAATATCAATAGCAACATATAGATCATTCCAACCCTGAAACATTTGCCGAATATCTGTTACACAGTATCCATTCGCATCCCTTGCCCCTTCGACAGCTAAGCACAAGATTTACGTGGGCAGCTGAGATTCGCACACGAGCTCTGAGAAGAGGGCGATTTTCATCAGCGCCATCAGCGGAACACTGAGCCTGGAGCTGTCAACACTTCAGCAGCGTGAAAACAACAATATATGATTTATATATATATAGATACATATAATCACATATGTTATCACGATGCTCTCCATTTGGGGAGGGTCCTAGTTAATTATTTAGAATCCAATATTTGAAAAACATGAACAAATCTTTCAATTGTTTGATTTCAGTCTGACATTAATTTTCAGGATTGTTGATATCTTTTGGTTGTTTTGTGGTGTTTTGGTAATTTTGATTTGCCGAGCCACCAAACAACTGCTTCAGCGACCCCACATGCTCCCATTGTGAAAACTGAACGGGGTCAAATCCCACAGCTGTGACTTTTATTCAAATTTCTTGCAGCATGTCCAGCAAGCAACATACAGTATCCATGCCTTGTGCGGTGTCCTTTCCCACCGACAACCATGGTTTCCTAAATTTTGCTCATAGTTGCAATACCAATTCGTGATTCCACTTGAAACAATCACAGATTGTCCCCGCTTCACATGGCCATGCATCCGAGGGGCAGCATACCTGTTGGGCCCCAGAGATATCCAAAGATGCCCACGGACCTCACACAACAGTGGCGTCTCTCTTCCAGCAACACCTCTGGACAAGTTCTTTGGAAGCGTAAGAGCTCAGAGGCAAGCAATCAAAAAGAGAGAGGGAGTGGAACAAAACATGTACAGCAATTGTACAGCATACGAAGACAAAGAAAAAGCGAGAGTTTTGTAGTATCAAAACCTATGTCAGTTCGTTCCATCACATATGTACGTATATAATCAAATAAAACAAGTTCGTAGAATTGTGCACATGTCAGTGAAGGATATTCTAGAATCTGTATTTCTTCGACGCCTGGGTAGCAAGTCGGAGACCTATTTTGCTAGGATTTCTGACGACCCCAGCGTCTTGAAGAACTTGTGTATACTCAGCATGTGTCTGCTTGTTGCATTCTTTTTTGCCATGTGACAGCAAAATCATCACCGGGTGCATCCTGAGCTTCTTGTCGCTCTCGATCAACTTCACCTGCATCATAGCCGAAACCATAAACTGCGCAATGAAGTGTAACACTTTGATGGTTAAACATGTGATCTGATTTTATCAAGATCTCATCATTTGATTGTCATAATTTACAGTCACATGAATCATGTTTATCTATTCTTTTTATTCATTCTGGTCAAAATTGGATGTTCGCGGATCTAACGTGATCTAACTAATTAATGGATGGTTGAATTCCATTAGATTTGTGAACCTTGAATGTCTGCCTCTTGAATCGTCTGAAGCGGTACTCAAAGTGTGACGGTGCTGCAGAAGGATATCAGAAGCCGTTGTCTGCCAGGAAATGCAAAGAAGATGGCGCAGCCAATTCTTTTCACTATAATCCACTTGGTTTACAGGAAAAATACCAGGAAAATATCAACGATGGTGCCAAATGTTCCTGGTAAGGAACCAAATCCTATGACTCGTCAGGGCTGTGAACGGCCCACAATGGTCCACAGCTACAAATCTTCCTTGTCAGCATGACTACAACCCCTCCAAAGAGCCATGATGCGCTCCCCTTGCGGCTTGAAACATCCCAGGACTTGCCTCAATGACGTTGCTGAAGGAGAACTTCAAGGCAAGCTGTCCGATGATGGCTGTGATCAAGACCTGCAAGCCGGTGCTGGAAGCCAGCTGGGAATGACGGGGGTGATCAACCCCCAAAACCATGGCCGTGGCCCCAGCACCTGCGATTGTGAAGGCAGAACCATGGATGGACTCAGGCCAGGTTATTGATCAGTCTGGAAAGTGGACTACTTGTCTTTGCTTGAGGGCCCCTACAAAAAAATAGCCATGTAGTCTGTATCTTCTAACAAGCAGCTTACCAATGAAACAAACAAGCATCAGGTGAACTATCTGAAACGCAGTTCAACGTGCTGGACATGTGTGTTGTTGGATAGGGCCATCTTATCCACTTCCCAAAACAAATGGGGCTGTTCCCCAGCTGCCGCTCAACGATGAGGTCTGGCTATCATGCGGAAGCTGGGTTTACTGCAGTTTTTTATTATCAACCCAGTAAATGACATAGAAGGAGATTGACTAGGGCAGCTGCAGTAAACAAATATCCAGACGAATCCCATGACATGACAGTCAATTTGTTGTACGAGGAACTGAGGAACTCGCAGTATGAGACATGATTGTAGGAAAAATGGGTGCAAACAACAGTTGGTAGATAGCCGAACGAGGGACATCAAAACACTAAAAGCATAGCCAACAGCCAACAGGTCTTCCTATGGGATGGGCCCTCATAGTTGCATCTGAAACTGGGAGCACACCTGCTGACAAAGCGTGAGGCTCAGAAGCCGAACCAATGATGGATCCACCCCATATACAGAGTGAACTTATTGGACTCCTTGGCTAATACGCTGTATCCCTTAGTGGAAACTTCATGTCAGGGGCGCCGTCACTGATGACCGCCTGAATCGATTAGAATCACTGATCTCATACTACAAATGACTATATCGCTTCGGTCCTTGGCTTGTACCCCAGCAGCCCCAACAGATTGACGCCGTGCAGGTTTTAAGTAAACTTCTGCCAGACCGATCACCAGGGGTTTCTTCCTGCTCGGTTTCCACATGACAGCCACTGTCAGAGATGCCAAAAAGGGCTGTGTTGTTGCAATTTCGATGTCAACGATATACCATACCTGTGGTGCATGATAGCCATCAATCAGGTTAGGGGTCAATTACGTCATAATCATGGTCAATAATGGAAAAATAGTGGTGGTTAATTACGGTCACTAGCCGGTGTGAAAAGGACATAATTGTGAATAATATAAATGATGCGTCATGATGCTTCATTAAGAAGCCTACAAAAAAAGCAAACCGCCAAAGGCTTTCCCAATGTGATACTGGATATCCAAGAAAAGAATGCAAAGGGGCTTGTGGACCAGGCAAAGAACTACACCATCCAACAAGGTATTTTATCCCTGTCAAGATGATGATTGACTAGTCAATAGATTCGAATTGATGATCAACGATGGATGTTGATGGTTATAGTTAATTGTACGTATATACGGTATATATGTTAAAAATACCAAGAGCTAATTCAGAAGAAATGGCACCAGCTGATCTTCACCCTGCGCACCAACATGGGTCTTTCCAGTCGACTGTCGAAGAGAATCACCGGGCAGGGCAGCACCTCAGCACAGCTGGATGACAGGCAGGGATGGCAGTCACACATAGTGGTGATGCTGTGCTTAAGAACCAGCTGCTGATTGTTGTAGCAATGCTTATAGTGATGATTCTAGTCCTTGTCATAGCCATTGTTAGTAATCAGTAATGGTCATAGTGACTAGTGATGGTCATAGTGAATGATCATAGTGATGGTTGTAGCGATGGTTGGAGTGATGGTTATAGCTTAGAACTCACTACTGACTCAGCACTATGGTTTCAGTGATGGTTATAAGTTATAGCTGAAAACCCACCACTGATTAATTAGCAGCTTAGCATTGATGAGCTGTAGTGATTGTCTCTACTGTACAAGAAACCTGACGCCCTCAGGCCAAGCTCTGGGGAATCAGGCCATGGCGATGAAGGGACCCACCTGGCCATTGCGAGGGCGTGTGGGGAGTCAAAGTGCTCTTGACATGGCCTTGATCCATCCTGTTCATGCACAAAGGTACCATGTACTCGGAAGCCGGATTGCCATGGTTGCCATGGATTGCCGTCCCCAAAGAGGGGGTGGCAACTCCCACAAAGGCAACTCTTCCGACTTCCCAACAAAAACCACGAGCGCCTCCGGAACGAAATTCAAGGCAAAGGTGGTGAGAGCAAAGACAGACCTCTGCTGCCAAAGGCGATCATGAGAACGAAAGAGGTCGACTGCTGGTGGAGATTGGGATTCCAATGATGTAGAAGATCTGGCGGCAAGCAAAATCACTGGAAAAATGATCCTTGGAATCCCGGTTTCTAGGAATTACTGCAAGGAATCCCGCTGGTTGGTCAATGATTCTTGTCTACCAAGGATCTGCCAATGGAAAATCTTCGATTTATAGGTCTTGTTTTGCTTGATTGTGGAGATTCTGCATTGACAGGATAGGTTTACCAAAAGGAGTATAAAGGTCTTAGTGCCCCGGAAAATCATGGCGATGGTGAATTGCCAGACCACCTGCCACTTGATAAGCGAAGGTGCTTGGTTTCAGACATAATGTTCATAAATCATTTCATATAATGTACTGAAGATGAACAAGAACGTTTGGTGTCATGTGATATGAAACTGACCAGTCTTCCAAATCATTGTCACTGACAAATCATATTCACCATCATTCATCATTCATCATTCATCATTAATCATTCGTCATTCATCATTCATCATTCATCATTCATCATTCACCATTCACCATCACCATCACCATCACCATCACCATCATCATCATCCTCCTCCTCGTCATCATCATCATCATCATCATCATCATTGATCATCATCATCATTGATCATCATCAGTCAGCGACTCACCGTGCTGGCGCTCCCCCAAACATCTTGGCAAAGCTGCGCTAAATCCACGGAGAGGAAGTAGAGCAGTAAGCCAGCTGAGATGCCATAGCCGAAACAGGCCAATGTTTTGAACCTCGAGGCCCGACCAATGGCCGCGTGGGGTGTCGGCATCTCTGTGGGGGTCCATGTTGCCAGCGCAAAAACGTATCATCCGCGGATGGCAAACGAAGCCTGTTGATCAGGAAATCTTCCAAATATCAGCAGAAAAATTATAAATGGTTTGGCTTGGTGGGTTTCCCAGAGGGTCAAATATGCTTCAAATATGTTAGTCTCCATTTCTCTTGAAAACTCACACACTGAAAACGTGTAGGACTCATTGAGAACATATGCCCTTTCCTCAAATGGCTGGGCTTTGCCTACGAACAATTCTCATGGAAAGAAAATTGCCAGCCTGGAGCCAACCTCTTCACTGGGGGCTGGATCTATGGAGCGTGGAGCCATCCGCTCACAAGGAGGGATCAGAACTCACCAATCTTACGAGATGCCTGCTGCTACGGTGAGGAAGCCATGGGTGGGCCCAGGTTGGATCCCTTCGCTGGGGCGGAGCCGGCCACCCCAAGGCGCAAGATCTGATCGTGATCCAGCTATGTGATGTTGATCCATGGATCACAAACAAACTATGACTTTCGGTTCATCCCTGCTACCATCTGCTACCCAACATTTTTTTTTGCGGGAACTGGATATTGTATGATATTATATGATATTATCACGTAGATCGGATGGCTTCCACCCAAGAATCATCCGGTGTGTTTGTAGGTGCTGACTTCTAGTCGCATGGAGCAATTCAAATTTGCATTATCCCCCCGAAGATTCCAAGATTATAGTTTCTGTGGATCAGGAAACCGCGAGTTTTGAATTTGAGGACAATTACCAACCCCATTTGAGCATAAGCAACTGCATCTATCACAACTGGGTCGTCGCTACGGGGCGCCCACTCTGATTCATTTGGCAAAGTGAACGCCGACCTGTGAACAACTGGGTGCCCAGCATGATGTATTTTCTGAACATGACATCCACAGAGGAGTCCTGGCACCGAGACTTATCCGCCCCAATGACTTCCAGGCCAAAAACATGTTGATTTTCCAGCAACAACAACAACCACAACAACAACAACAACAACAACAACAACAACAACAACAACACAAACGACAACGAAAACAAAAACAATGCAAACATCCAAACAACAACAGCAAAATTGTTCAGTAGGAACTTATCCTGAAAGGGGTTGTTGGAGGTTCCCAATGACCAGCTTCACAAGCCCCTACTGCATTGAGGATTTCTGGGAAAGTCCACCATCAAGGGATTCCTGGAGCTCGGCTCTATGCTCCCGTGGGTTCCTTGTCCCACCATTTCGATCCACAGCGCCGGGATCAAATCACCTATCAGATTCATTGGATTCGTTGATTTCGACTTGTTTTGGCGAAAATCAACTCTATGATTTCAACTTGTTTGGGCGAAAATCACCTCTATGACTGATGATGTTCAACATTTGTCAGTGAATCTCTGCATCATTCATACAATAATCTAGTGAATTACTGGCCCCGCAAGAGGCGATGGAGCGCCCATCATAGACTTTCGCGGATAGATGCAGCAATAGTTTTGGCCCATATGGCTATGGGTCAATATTAACCAACCAATGATAGGGGATAATGATCACCAATAATAAGGGAAACAATGGTTAATGATGGGGGAACCAGGGGTATGGGGTTTTGACCCACAGCCATATTGTGTAGCAGCTAGCTGTATCCCACCAAAAAATCGGGCCCTGGTGTTCGAAATGTATGCACTTACCACGTCCAAAAATCGCTACCGCTATCGCTACGTCAATGGCCAACATGAACACATCCCCATCATTGATCATCACTGCTACATCTTCCCTTGTTGCCACACAAGAAGATCCCGTCCCTCCGCCGTCCATGGGAACTGGACTACATAGCCAGAAGAGGGTGTAAAGCATCGTCAGAAGCACCTGGTTCACTGGATCAGGGGTGATCTGCAGTCAATGGTTTGCCATACTGTTCGGCGGCGATGGGTTCGCCGGCACAAGAAAGATTAGCACTTGATGTGTATGTTAATGTTCACATGGGATCACATGGGCGTATAATATAAAACCTGATTGCGCTGCTTTGGAGGGCAAACGGGGTCTCGCTTGTGCTTGAAACAATTATAACGGGATGACATCATTTTCGGGTATCTCTTTTCAATTATGCCTAGGTCCTGTGTGTGTGGCGTTATATTTCTTTTAAGCTTAGTGGAAAAGGCTTCAAGTAAACCGTGTTCTAAATTCCTTGCTCACCGTCTCCAGCCTCTTCTGACATCATAGATGGGGGAACCCCTTGGCCTAGCAATTCCGCTTCCAAAGGCCACCATCGATCATGGACCTAGCCAGCATTGGCTGATCATTAGTTGCTTGTACCAACCTGTGTGGTGGACATGAGAGCAAACTTAGTTGGTTATATCAACCAATCATTATCTGAACTGTCGAGTATTGAGTGGCTGTAGCAAGCTATACTTGCTATGCAACTGTATCCCAACCATATCAAGGAATTGCATCACTGTGGTTGCATCACTTGCGTTGTTGGTATTTGTTGATTGTATATGGCTTTATTATATATCATATATGTAAATATATACATATATATTTTATTAACCTCATTCTTAGTGTCAGTTATATTGACCAGAAATACCGCTTATTGGGCCACCTAAAGGAACTCCCGACCTTTCCTCTAGTGTCGAACTCACTGGGGACTCCAACTCCGAAGATCAGAGAACTCACGTTGTTCACAATGTTGCCTGGCGGCAGGCTGTTGTCCACAACGGACAGTCGGAGATCCATGGTGTACCGTGTGCACAACCAAAAGATGAAGGGTGGATGGTGGTTTCTCTACTTTGCGTTGGTGATTTCTATAGCATACAATAGCTGTCTTTGGGGGACCGTTGATGGATATGGTCTGCCATAAATCAAAGAGTTAGCCGCTCGTACCTATTTGGACTCAACCATCCTGGAGGAATCCTGTTAAGGATTTCGAATTAAGGATGGAATCGGCAGCGACGTCTAAGCTTATCTAGCGACGTCTACGCTTATCTAAGCCTCAGCTTTTTCATGAGGCGGTGACATCCCCAAAGTGAACGCATCCCCAATCCAGCAGAATCAACCAATACCATGGAGGAAACCCCTACCATCATCCACTTGGCAGGACAAAAGTAATGCTTTTATTGGGCTGACCTTGGACCTAGGGAAACCCTTTCGTCACATGAGCCATGCCTGTCACACCATGATCAGCCACCACCGCCACCACCCATCCAATCAACACACCCAAGCGCACCTAGCAACGAATAAAACACGTCTTGTGCAGACTTCACCATCTCAGCACTTGCGTCCTGACAGGCGAGGCAGGGGCCCCGACTAAGGTCACCACGATGGTCACGACATGTTGAGCAAGTGGGGTCTGCTTGTACCCACCTTGTAACCCCTGATTTAAGGGACTGGTCACGAAAATGGTAAACTGCATGGATGTCTTCTCCGACAATAAGAAACCGTGGCCATCTCAGACCAGTGACGTCTCGAAAAGAGGACATGTTTGATCGATGCTGGGATTGGACAACTGATATGCGTTTTGTAGGATTAGACAAACACAAATCATATGGTGGTTTCTCAAAATAGGGAACCACAAAAAATGGTTTCAAGTTTATATTCCTGTATATAGTTGTTAAACTGGATGACAACTGAGTATACACTGGAACTTCAGAAACCACCATATTTCAGCACAGCAGCAGGAGAAAAAAAACAAACCTCTAGAATGATCTAGAATGAACATCCCAAGACTGCGCAAGAATCCTTTGGATTCGGATGTTCCGCGACCAACCAACACCGGACCACCACTCGCGGACATTTTGTGTTGTCACCCAAGCCATGGATCAAAGTTATCAAGCTTCATGTTGATTGCCCGATGCATCCTGATGTTACCTGTTAGTTACCTGGTGTTCACTGTGAGTTCCCACTAGTCACCTGGTTTTTCCATGTTCATCAACCTGTCATACTCACCTGGTGGGACACACCTGGCAACTGCTAATGATTGGGCCCGGTGGTACTGGTGACCCGGTGGTACCCGGTGCTCACCTGGTACTGCTTCTTGAAGCTGTCGGGCACTTTGCTGAAGAGCGACAACAGGTCTTTCGTCAGCTGATCCGCGCCCTGCAAGGTGGCCCTTCATGACCAAAAAACATCATGGTGGTTCATGGTGGTGTGGGAGGGCCAAACCCATGGAGAAGGGGTGATTTACATGGGTAGGTTGGGAATCGAAATGAGTGATAAAATCTCCCAAATCAGGTCGATGAGGTGTGCCCTTGTGATGTTCGTGTTGTGGGACTGTCCAAAGGCATCCAGGGACTGCCTTCGCTGACCAAGGGGATCAAAAATAGGCGATCCCTACTCCCTGAAGAAGATTAGTCAAACAAGAATGATAGGTATGCGACACATTGAGCGGGACTCGAGTAACATATGCATATCATGAATGCCTGGGCACACACCCAAAGGCATGATTGAGGTGTGGGCTACAGCATCACTGCGAGCAAGCGCTCGAGTTGAACATTTACAAGCAACGTTTGGCGAAACTGAGACATCTGAAAGCCAACGGGAAGGACAAGATGTCATACGACAACCAACTGGTTTGAGATGTCGTCCATCAACAGTTCCTGAAACATGTCTAGTTCCGAACTCTCATGGAGATTGTAAATTTGAGACCCTCCCCTTCTTGGTCGAACAGTGGCAGTTGGTCTTACATGGTAAGGAGATGGGAGGGACTTGCTCCTCAATAGCCCCAGCCAAGATTTGCCAAGATTACCCTTCAACAACAGTTGTAAGCTGCAAAGAAGTCTAGTTTAGATAGATGTCCAGCTGGTCATTGCTCAATAGCATAGAATTTGCATCTTTCCGGAAAAAAAATCTTCCAACCCTCAAAAGTTCGAAACAACTTCAGCTGGGACAACCTGGGAGTCACTGGAGTCAGCCTTCCGAAGTGCGACTCGTCCAAGGCCCCCCACCTTCTGGTAGACATCCCAGTGATCTTGCATATGTCTGGCGGATTCCATGATCAGCAATCCAAAGACCGACAACCTCGGCGGTCGCATGCGGTGGCATGCGGTGGCATGCGGTCGCACTCTCCCTACACTCACCCTGGGAGACCTCATCTGAACCTTTGGTGCTCATGAATTCTGTTGATATCCGCTATTGATGGTTGGTTGGCATCTAGATTGTTGATAGCTGATAATGGTAAATGATGTAATGGTACATGATGTTGAATATAACTAATAGGGAAATATAGGGAAATGATGGTTGAACAGAATGGGAAATGATGGTTCAAAATCACTGGTGGTTCATTGACAACGCTTGTTTGCTGGTGCAGTAGGTTCAGCATAGTTGATACCAGCGGCGAACCGTAGTCAACGTGACTCCGTTGACGAACAGGTAGTTCGTCTGTCAACAGTATCTGCGCTCACTGGTCTCAACCAACCCATAAAATGATGCAAAATATGAGTCACGATCAATACTTGCTATACTCATTGATAAATCATGATGATAAAACTCCACCAATGAATCACAGTTTAATTATCAATGTTATCATTGGATTCATGGAGTTTAACTTTGCTTCCATAAAACTCTGGTTCCCAGCTGGTTTGCCAAGTAATTAAGTGTCCTACGCAAAGTCTTTGGACAGCTTCACTAGATATTGATCGATATGGCTGATGCAGTGCCATCTTAACGGCGGCCATGGCCATGGCCCTCGTACCCTTACAACGCCCTGCAGCGCCCCATGGTTGGGGAAACAATCACCACGGGAAGCTGCGAAGCTCACAGCGTTCGAAGCCGTAGAACTGCCAATACCCGAATTCCACCAGTGAAGTGAAACAAACTTGACAGTAAAACAATTTCGAAAAAACAACTGATGAGAAATAATCCTGCTTGAGAACAGCTTGAACAGTAAAAACAACTGACAGTAAAAACAACTAATTTTAGGATGAACACGTGCTAATCCTGATTGAGAACCACCAGATAGTTATGAGTTGTGGTTATGATCAAGTAAGAATGGTTTATTAACCCATTTGGGTAAAAATCAACCACCAACAATATGATTTACCCTAGATGGTTTTTCAAACCCCGTAGAACCACCAGATGGTAATCAAGCCGCAAATTGTCGACAAGCAGCTATTCACCAGCATTAACCACCAGTTTTCTTTCCACACATCTCTGTCTTGCCACAGCTGAAGGCTGTGTGGCACCCAGAAATCTCTGAGCACCGAACAGTCCCAACATCCCAGCAGATGCTATCCTTGGCGGTGGGTTCTGGTGACGCCATGTGCAGCTCAACCCATCTCAAGTTGGAAGTCGCCTGAGCTATGCAAACATTGGAAAAATACGGGAACACATAGGAAAACACCAACTATGTCTCTGGGATATTTTGGGGTTGTTACATCATCCAGTATAATATGTGCAATTGCCGAAGCGGTCCGCTGGGGATTGCAGCCCTTACCAAACACGTTTGGCACAGTCCATTTGAGATTATGCGATATCATAGAACCTGAACCTACCAAGCGAGACACAGCTGGGCACAGCTTTGCCAAAACAGGTCATCCTGTCAAAGTTTTTCGAGGATCATCACAGCATATCACAGCCATCCTGTGATCTTTCAAATTCATAGCCTTGGGGACCTTTCCCAAAATGGGGACCCAAAGACCCAACCCGGAATCGAAATCAAGGTGAAACCATGGTCCAATCATCATGAATCTCAATGAAATCTTGATGAAGTCATGGTGGTTCACAAGTTGCTTAGCAAACTCTTGACCAAATCCAGCCGCGCCGCTGAGCCGCACTTGTCTTTTCCCCTGGTGCAATCTTTGGCACCCGCGGCGCGGCGCCGCGCCGGCGTGGCAACAGGCAGGGAATGATGCGCGCCTGCCTTGGAGGACATGGACATATCCAGTGTCGCTGAGGGGTGATGAATGAGAGTTCATCATGGGAGACCCGGTGTTGTAACCCCTGGTGGTGGTAACGCCCCTCACATCCTTGACTCTAAACATGTCCCAAGCAACCAACAATGAGACCATGTTAGTTGATGGATTCGTGGATGGCCATACACAACCAACATTCAGACCCTGGCCATGCAGCAACAAAATCCCACTGATCAAGTTTGCCGCCAGCGCCAATGCATCCCATGGATCATCAACTAAGCCATCAAGAACACCCAGGTATCCCGCGCCCCATCTGCGATAACAACGGTTTGTGAATCTGTGGAAAAAAGAGAAAGGAGAACACAAACCCAAAATAATGCGAAAAAAAATCACAAGTAATTACCACAAATCTAACAAGTAGTTAGCTATGACACCATCACAAGTCTCCCGGCTGAGAATCAACAGGGATCCAGAAATGATCGGAGTCAACAAATGTAGGGATGAAACAACATCAACCCCTTCACGACATCCACAAACGATGTTCTCCACTCCCAACCGATGGCTCATCCACATTACGAATGCTCTTGAAAGAGATCCCTGAAAGAAGATAAAGATTCGCCTGCAAAGATGCACCATTCGCAGTTTCTATGTTCCTATCCATTCCATCAACCCGTAGCATGTCCAGGCATGGCCATGAGCCAACAGCCCGGGGTAGTCAAGCTACCATAGCACTGCTGGCAGCAAGGGCCACTGCCTTTCCATTTGCTGCGCCAATCTCTCGAGGGCCTGGGGGGCGGCCAAACGCTGTGACAAGCGCCAACCCAAATGGTTAACTACCTGCTATACCATCATCAACCACCTCTACCCATCATGATCAACCATCATGAACCACCACCTACCATCAATCAAACATCATCAACCGCACCCTGAACCATCTGGCATCATCATCACCATCATCAGCAGCAGCACATTGTCTTCATCATAATGATAACGATCATCATCACATTGTCGTCGTCGTCATCATCATCATCATCATCATCATCATCACCATCATCATCCAAACCATGAACCACCTTAAGCATCAACCCTACCATCAACCCTGAACCTACCATCATCAACCACCTTTCACCCTTCACCCCTTGCCACGGACTCCCCGTTGCACGCGACCACCCGCACCTGGCGCTGCGCCACCACCTGCGCGGCCGTGGACGCAGCCACCTTGTCGGCGCTAAAGACGAAGAGCCGGGGGCCTTGGTGGCGTCACCGCTGGTGACCCTCGTGGCTCGGTGGCTGGAGACGTGGCGGCTGGTGGCGAAGGATAGTGGAAAATGGTAGATATGGCAGCCTTGGTGACATGGTGAAGGTTTTTTTTTGGTAGTTCTGCTTATCTTACAGCGAATGTTGATGGTGTCATGGTGTAGGAGCTTCCAACAATCAGGAATTGG
The DNA here is from genome assembly GCA_009767595.1 of Symbiodinium kawagutii. NCBI lineage: Eukaryota > Dinophyceae > Suessiales > Symbiodiniaceae > Symbiodinium > Symbiodinium kawagutii. Next base: position 91,756 of record VSDK01006318.1, on the reverse strand, counting down.
GATCAGGAACTTCGGAATGTCTGAAAAACCTGATGGCCTATAAGATTGCATCGATATGTATACGCCATGGTTATTGCTCACAATCTAATGCTTGAAGTTATTCATACCACTGGTATTCTGAATAGTTTGTTAAAACTGGATTCACAACCAGCAAAGTATTTACTGGAATCGATTACTTTAGCATATAAAATCATGTAGGCATGTGTATTATGTACACATGATAAATCATGATAAATCCTTCCTCCCACTGCCAAACGCGCCGGGCCCCTCCAAAATGCATAGATTCACCACAACTTAGTTTCTCAGGGTGTTCCAATGTAAGGGGCGGGGGATGAATGGTTGGTACAGTATGTAATCATGTTCAAGCTTTGACAGCAATGCTCCACCACATAAACTAACCAATCTTGTTGGTCATTATCCCCTACTGATATAATAAACCACTACAATCCCCTACCACAGCAGGTCTCCGTCCAAATGTTCTCGAGCAACACCGGTAACGACATGTGGCTTTCCCTGGGAACCCAACTGATCCGCGCCCGTGCATATGATCCCTACCGTGTTGAATGACACCTCCCTCGGTATATCATGGTATGTCCGTAACCCTTGAAGACATACCGATTGTAATTAGACATCATTCTTCACAATATCCAACTATATCCAACTTCTACTCGATCGTCTTCTGGATGGTTGTGTCAGCTGGTTCGAATGTCTCCTCAAGACTTAGAAATGCATGAAAGGAAAGGTAAATCACAGGTACCCTATAATTCACCAGATCATTCATCAATATATAGCTACCAACCTACCAACCATTTGTAGATACCAACCATATACAATATAGTACGGATATTCCCAAAAACCAAAAAAAATCCGGGTTCCACATGGTTCCACCACCCAATAGCGCCCCATGTTTCAATGCTGCCGAGTCGCACCATGCGCGAGGTCCCGAAGCAACATAGACCTGCGCTAGGTCTTGAGCTCTTGCTGAAGTCTTTGCTTCGCCTCCAGCTGCTGTGAGAAGGGGTTGGATATGACCACGTAGTCACCAACGAAATCTTGAATCAGATAGTCAGCAATACGATTTTTGGATATGTTTGGTTCCCAACTAGCTCATAGTTCATCAACCCAGATGTTGTTCACCAGCTTGTTGCGAACGCTATAATCATACGGCTGTGGGCCAGTTTACCCTGTACCCCTATCATTCACCAGGCTGTTTTCTCATGATTTGGTTGGTCATTATAAGCCATTATTGATGGTCAAGTGCTTGACCCATAGCCATATATATAAACAAGCTTATAGTCATCTAGACATCCATCTAAACAATCCTAAGCCAGCGCTTCGGACTTTGCTTCTGGTCAACAACGACTGATTCAACCTTCCCTGTGGCCTGACATCACCCAGGCATGAGGCGCCACAGGAGGAGCCGAATAGAGGTGACCTGCCACCGGGTCCCGCTGGCACCGATGCATCGGATGCGTTGGAGTAGTGAAATGATGATGGTTTTTACTGGTGAACTCTTGGTGATATGAATTGATTTTTCCTTTGTTTGCCATGATTTCTACTGAAGCATGATGCTTAGAATATGTTAGAATCAGAAGGCCTGTTAGAATCAGAAGGCCTGCCAAGATTGTTTGGGAGTCTTCTGACATCTATTGCTTCCTCAGTGGTTGCCTGCACGAAGCATCACCACAGCGCCAGATCGTGTCCACGTGGAGCCATCGCCTCCCGAAGAGCATGAGCGAGGACCCCTCCCCCGCAGTGTGAAGGATGATGGTTGAGCTGACATTTAAAAAGATGGTCAAAATGGTCGTGCACAATATGGCTATAATGATGGTTCATAATGGTTCATGATGGTTCTCGATGATCAATGATGGTTAATGCTGGTCAGCAATGGCTGTATGAGTTGTACAAGTTGTGCGGTTTTCCTAGTTCCTTGCGGGTTGTTTCTTCTCAGTCTGCGAAATCCTAAGACCAATTTTTGGTTGTTGGTGGCACTGGGTTGTTTGATGGGAAACTCGGCCTTGGAACCCCTGTTTTAACCACCAATAACAGGAGTATCCCAGGTCGATTTTCTCATGAACCAATGATGGTAGTATCATCTCCCACCCATTCTCCAACCGTTCTCGATCAGCTGCGCTTCTTGGACCACTCCAGCAAGGCCCTTGAGGTTCTGCCGATTGAAGAGAAAATCTCCAGCAATGGGTTGTGATTGGGTTATAGATCTTTTGACATTGGAAATTCAAATCCGACTGATTATAGTTGATCATTAGAACTAGACTAGTTGTAATGATAGGTACAATAATAATAGTTGAGAATCCATTCATGCAAGGATTGCTTGGGTACATTGAACAATCGTCCAATTGACTGCAACAATCAATCAACTGACAAGGGCTTTTCACACTCAAGACTCAAGACACGTCAGCCGCCGGCCTAAAAGTGTCACTACTATTCCCCAACATCACATGGGTTCATTCATCAGAGGAGTCCCATTCTATCCTGGCCGAATCACCAATCATTCAAATGAGAAACGCTACGATTATAAATCACACCTGACGGCAAACACTTGATATTTTCCTCTCCTGGTGAATGGTCCGTTCGTGTGGACAGCTGCAGCAGTGGCCACCTCTCGGCCTGTGACTTGGGTAGCGGATTTTGAAAACCCACATACAATACAGTAACAATTCAGTTGTGCTAGCTGCTTGGAATAGCAATTTAGTTATGCTATGTATCGTAGGTTTCGAAGCAATCATGGGTACAACTACCCCTGAAGACCCACTTTCCTCCGCCAAAACCGCAGCCGGAGTCTCTCCAGGGCTTCTGCCCAATCGGATGACTCAACGTGACGGCCAACGAACATCGGATAGTCTTTCCTTCTTGCGAGCCTCCCGTGGCCCGCTAGGTCAGACTTATTCCTCAAGCTCATTAGATTGCAAGACAAACGTTCTTGCGATTCCGTCGTACTGCCATCTCTGATGCGTGGATATCCATCACATTCCCCGCTTCAAAGCAGTTGCACACTGCTATCCACCCATGAGTCGAACTTCAAGCCCTGCACTCACCGTGGCGGTCCGCTTCACGCCCTGCATGTTGTCCGTGTTGGAGCCTCCTCCAAGCAACTCCAGGTCCTCCAAGGGCACCCAGCAGTGCCAGTTCACGGTTCTCAGTGCCATGGGAACGCCAGCTACACCGGGTGAACTGCTTGTTCAGGTGGATCCCAGTCGCCGGAGGAGCGATAGAAGATGATGGAGTATCCTCGGTGGCAGAACTGCGGCGACCGTTTGTGTGTTTCCTTCAGGGATCGTAGACTTCCTGTGGGGATCATTGTTCCAGTCCTCAAAAATGGATCAAGAACCCCTGCCCCTGCCCCACGCATAGGCTGAAGTCATGAATGGAAATACATGTAATTATCAATGTTGCAAACATAGATTTGATAAACTTTAACATATTTTGATCAATGATGAACACATTAATAATGGTGATATAATATAATGATATATAATGATCAAATCATAGCATGTGAATGCATTTGAAACCCATGACATCCCATGACGATAGAATCACATGTAGCACGTCATCGGTGAATTAATCCTTTTCCGCAGGCCACGTTTACGCCTGCGCCCTAGCCTAGGCACTCTCACCCGAATATCCCGAGACCCAATGGGGAAAACGCCCATCGATACACACCAGGCGGTTGTGGGTGTCCAAGCACGACACCAGCAACGGATTCTCCTGCGGCAGATGTTAGCCAAGGTTTCACAAAAAGCCGTGACCCTCCAGTAGCATTTGTCGGTATGTTTAGGGAATGTTGCCACCTGCCATCAGAAAATATCACCGATTTCTATGAAAACAATTTGATGGCGGTATTCAGCCAACTTCACCTAGTGAAGGTGTCGTTATATGAAGCTCTTTGAAAGAGTTGTGTCTCAATCTTTAGTAAAACCAAACCAGGATTTCGGAGAAAATCACGCTACAGGGTTTCTGCGGACATTTGAGGACACTGAATCGAGTGAAATTCACAAGATGCAATTCATACAAGCAAAGCATGGATCCTTGTGTCTTGCTGCGTCATGAAACATCAGCTGGCTCTGCACATCTGCGTTAAGTCCCGTATGGTCCCGTTAAACACGTTGCCATGGTACAGCCTTTCAGCGCCAACAGAAGCAGCAGCAGCTCCTCAACACAGAGCTCTCCGCCAGGACCAAAGTCACCCACAGACAAAGCATACTGCACAGATAAGTCGTTTTGGTCGATGTGTGGACTTCCACAGAAGTTTTTTGTCACTGCCTGGAAGACAGCGAAATGATTCGTGGCAACGAAAAAAATCTTTGCCCAATGCTTTTTTGATGGTTTGATTTTGATGGTATTCGCCCTTTTCTTTTAAACCACTTTGCAGGTTGCAGGCTAAGTGACCCAGACCCAACTTGAAACGGCCACGGAAGTTGACTCACAACTAAAGAAGTCTAAAAGTTTCTACTTTTTTCCTGTCAAGAAAAATTTTAGAAATTCTAGGGCCTGAGGAAGCCCAAAGAATACCTGAAATGAAGAGGGTAGCAAAGAGGTTGTAAGAGACACACGAACTCCAATTAAACAAACCTCTGCGGGCCGACACGTTGATCTAGGGCTGGGGTCATTCGAAATCTACATCTGTATCCAGCGTTCTGTTCATTCTGTTACTGCGGTGCCATTTGAGCGCATTGAATTGGGCACAGTGAACAATTCTGCGACGCTGTTGTAACCACGATTCGGACGTAATTTGGAATAGGCCGGGGCCATCATGCAAAATCAACCATCTCAGAATCGATAATATACTATAATCACATATCATCACCTCAAAAAACCATTTCAGAATTTCTCAGCACTTCTCAGCACTTCTCAACATCTCCAAACCTCACCCTCCCCAGCTGTTCCCAGCTTCCAAGGACTGCAGGTCCCGACCCTCCTCCCGCAGCCAAGGCGCCATGGCCGTGAAGCGAAACGCCTTCGCCTTGGGCGAACTGCCGCGCAACACCTCCTCCGCCAGCTGCCAGAGCTGGCCCAGGCGCCGGTCCTCGCCCCAGGACGCCGCGAACTTCGAGGCTTGCGGCGCCTTCAGCGTGACGTAGCCAGAAGCTGACCTGAGACATGCAGTTTCATGCAGTTTCAGGGTTTTCTTGGAGCAAAATAACTAACTTGTTAGGTGTTTTGGTGTGTCTAGTCGATCTATTTTTGAATTACATACATGTTGCTGATACATTTTGGATATCCAAACATCCTACCAAGAATGACAAGAATCCTTGATTGTGAATCCCTGTGCGCTAGAATGGCACGGTTGATGGAGGAAATCCTGCACAACCCAGACGGGCATCCCAAGCAATCTTGTGTGAAGGGCATCCTAAGCCCTCAATCTAAATGTTGGGGCAACAAAGGGGCGGTGCAGGACTTCTGCAGTTCACAACTTTCATGTTCGGCATGAACCCGGCACAATCTTCAGTATCAAATATCCGGGTTCCCAGGGGATATGAACAATCAAAGTAGTGCAGGAGTTCCTTCATCAACAAACGTATAACCATTCAATATTTTGGTGCGAGTAACCTGAGTTTTTGATCACGACATGGAGGTGACGATAGCTTCGATTGTGGTATGTTCATTGCAACCTAATCAAGAGGGTTGTAGTGCGGACGCCGCCAACGTTGAAGGTATGACCATGTGGACAAACTCAGATGGGGGGGTCCATGGCGATCGAGTCATTTCGGGATCTGGAGTTGGGTGGCTATAAATAAAATATCTATAAATAGCATTGGGGCCCTGGCGGCCACGGAATCAATTGTGAGGCCATTGAAAGAAAGCCACCTCCCGCACCTAAAAAAATAATTGATCAAACATTGAGACAACACGAATGGTTGCAATGAATGTTTGGTGAAAATAGTGAAGCATGCGCAACAAATGACAACCCCAAACCAACATAAACCGACCTGATCAACAAGGTGGGCCCCCCTAGTTATAACTTGGTTTATAAGGCCATTTAACTATAGTTATTATCTACCAACCTGATCAACCTGTCCCAAACTCGGTCTAGGCACACGCTTGGCCGCGAGTTCTCTTCGAACTTCACCGCCCTCAGCACTTCCAGGAGCCTTCGCACGTCGTTTTCCGCCAGCGCGGCGCCGCACTCGCGCCGCTGGACCCGTCGTTGGTGGCCGCCGGACCGGCCGTAGACGTCGCAGAGCGCCTTCAGCAATTCTGCACGGCGCTTCTCCTGGAGGATCGCAACAACTGGGAATGGCAAAAGATTCAGAACTGGTGTTGGCATTGACTTATTGTCTGTATGATATGGATATTGATTAATTCAACTAGATATTGATTATATATATATATATATTTGGCATTCAACTCTATGGATGTTGTGACTTATTGAGATTGATCAATATCACAATCATTCAGTACACATCTAATGACCTCTGTTGGTCAATACCAACTAGTATGTACACTGGTCACAACTCGCAGCGTTGGTTTGTCAGCTGCATGGGTTGATTAATTGCAATCATTTCAGCGAGCATTTTGAGATGTTTTGGCATCAACCAGTAAGACATGCTGAAGAGAACTTAGGTCACCAATCACCATTATTTCTGATTTCCCCTCTGCCACCATTCCCATCCTGAACCGATCAAAGGAAAACCGCCCATCAACTGGGTATATGCTAAAATTGGGTAACCAATAAGCCACCAAAGCTAATGATCATGTGGAAACCATTGGTTCTGGGGGTACCACGTCATGGCTTGGCACATACCCAACTGGCCAACACTCGCAAAAAGCGCGCCTTGAATCCCAGGACGAAGAACTCTTCTGGGCCCAGCTCGCGCACGGGCTCAGCAAAATGCCTCTGCAGTGGCACACGGCTCCCTTCAGAGCCGTGCATCATGGAAGACCTCCACTGAGATCATGGTGGAGAGCCGAGGTTGAGCTGGTAAATGATGGCTCAACAATGCTATGGTTCATAAGCTATGGTGTTAATTAGCTGGTGAATGCCGATTTATAAGCTTGTGATTCCAACCTGACTGGGAAAGCACAACCAGCAACAAGTTTGCGGCTGCAAACCTGAGGCGATCTTCCAACTGTTCCATGGACAGCGCTTGGAGTTGCAGTTCCAGCGAGGGCTGTTCACCGGCGCCCAAGTAGCTCTCCACCACTTCCGCAGCTGCTGCTGAGCACTTGGTGTCTGCCAAAAGGTCCTTCTCAGATTCCTGCGATGAAATGATCTTACCAACATCACCCGATTCTCATCCGCCATAACTCACAAACAGTTCCAAACTATATAGAATCAAAGACCTCACAAACGGTTCCAAACTATATTAGAATCAAAAAAACTGAAACACAGCCATCACCGCCCCCACCCTTTCCGTCCTCGCTGTAGCCACAGCGGGGCACTGAACCTGTGCAATCCACCTTTCGCGAGGCCACGAAGATCATCCCCGTGTTGCCCCGCTTCTTCCTCCGCGCATCCTGCAGGGTGGCCTCGCCGGCCTCGAAGTCCGGCATGCTGCCGCGCAGCTGAAGTTTGAAGCCGTGAAACTCCAAGTGATCACGGACCTGGGGTTCTTTCGGCAGTATTCACTGGGAGGCCCGCTATCGAAAGAAATTCCCTACAGCTCGTGCGAAAAGAGCTGCTGGAAAGGTGCAACAAAACCACCGCAACTCTATATTTTGCAAAACCACCGAAACTTTTTTTGCACCCTCAACAGTGAAATGCATCTGAACATGTTCGAGAGCTTTTCGACCCACTAAAAACATCTTGCCTCAATAGATCCTATCTCCCACCTCCTCCCAAGATCTTCTCTGGCGGTTGTGAGTCCAATCCCATTCCACCACCAAACGTCGAATCTTCCGGAAGTCCTCCACCCCTTGGAGGAAACGCTCCGCTCCCTCGCAGTCCATCTTCACAACGCTGGGCTCATATCGATCAATCAATTCCTAGGGCTCGCGGTGCAGTGGTTGGAGATTGCTGAAGAGTCGTGTGACACCAAAGATTGCCCCCCACAAAATGATATCCTGCTATAATAGCTTACAGTATGTTGTCTGCACATATACAATTTAAAGATCCTTTCATACTGTCTGCAAATGTGTGCACTCAGCTTTCTGGTACCGTGATGTACCATGCCTCCTGTTACGGAAAATGGCAAGTGAAGAGTGAGGGTAGGCATAGATCCAACTCACCATGGAGCCAGCTACAACATGGCTACCCTCACTCTTCACTCGCCAGCTACCCTCACAACATGGAGCCAGCTGGGTGCCCCCAACCTGCAAGGTCACACAAGTCACCGAGATGGTCTCATCTGCATGGCTGCGTGTGGCAAAGAGCGAAGCAAAGAACAAACGCGACGGGTTGTTGGTGCCTGCGGCGGCAAGGGAAGCCCGGACACAAGGCGAATCCTGGTCGCATTTTCCTTAAGCAGCTCTGTCATCGCAAATATAATAGTTTTTCAAGATGGGGGACCCAAAAATGGTTGGTTCATTGCTATAAATGATTAATATTGGATAATTTTGAGAAACACCCATATAAACAACTTGAGTACGATAGATGATCCAGCAAAACCTGTCTGTCAAGTAGCATACCCTCAATCTTGAATCGCTAACCAGCCCAACGATGATTCGTTTGGTGGTGTTTCGCACCCCATACTGTCCTGCGCCCGTACGAGAACCACACGGCACTTGCTGCTAAAACATTTCATGACACTCGGCTGTTGGGTGGATCCTGTCGGTGTCAAGCGAGCATTTGGATTCTTAGCGCTTCCAAGTGCTGAACC
>VSDK01006318.1:35935-75436 GCA_009767595.1 Symbiodinium kawagutii | reverse complement strand
GATAGATAGATAGATAGATAGATAGAATAGCTAGAATAGATAGATGGAATAGACAGACAATTGGATAGCCAGATTCAGATGGCTAGATGGGTCGATAGATAGACAGATAGGTAGACGAAACGAGAGTCAGATAGAAAAGTAGATAGATAGTCAGGTAGATAGACAGAAAGATAGACAGATGGACACATAGATGATCAGACAAATAATTCGGTAGATAGATAGACAGATAGATAGATAGGCAGATAGATAAATAGATAGATGGACAGGTAGATAGATAGATACATAGACAGAAAGATGACGAGATAGATAGTGAGGTAGATAGAAAGACAAGTACATAGGCAGATAGATAAACGAATAGATCATCAGATAGATAGATAGATAGATAGATAGACAGTCAGACAGACAGAAAGAAAACTGATCCACTGATAGAAAGATAGCTAGACAGATAGGCTGCCAGTCAAGTGGCCAGATCGATGCTCACATTGGTAGGAAGTCAGGCCCAAGTGATGTTCAGTTCTCGGATCCCTCGGACAATCAATCGTCGCAACCACAACTGCACACTCCTATAGTGCTCCTATCTTGGAAACTTCCGCCACCGCCTTGTGCGGTACTACTGGTATGGTTGAATACTACCCAGTATTGACCATTGCACATATCAACCCTTGAAAAATACTAACAGCCCATTCCACATCTATTTTCAATGGCTTATCACCATGACTCGTTTGCCTCCCAGGTGCTAAAGGTCACCAAAGTCGTCACCGGAGACCGTGGTGACCCATGGGCCCATAGAGGAATCAGATTGGTGACCCAGGCAACCCATCCGCGAGCCCATGGATTGCGCATCAGTTTTGGCCACAACTTGATTCGTAGCAAACTGGGATCAGCTCCAACAATTTTGGCCGACTTTGATTCATAGATTTGGGATCATCAGCTTCAACACCCATTTTAGCCAGCTGCGGATCATCTCAAACCTGAAGCTGTTCACCAGTGGCTGTCCATTCCCAAGTCGTGTAGGTAGTGGTTGATGCCATTGGACGTCCTCCACACATTTTATTCCCAGTAACCAACGAACTATCAACCAGCTAGTGATAAGCATCTAGAGACGGAGAGAAAGAAAGAAAGCGGTTTTGGATGATTTCGGTAGGCAAAGCTGTGAAACATCACTATCAACCATGGATTGCAGCCATTCTCAACAGTGGTTCATCGTTGAGTCGTCATCATCCCATGGCTATAGACATACACGAGTGTGGCTAATCATTTGAGAAGGCGCACTTGACGATCATCAGTAAATGCGGTGACACCTATACTGACCATTTGAAACCAATACTGTTGCTTCATTATCATCCCCATGATTTACCAATGCTTAATCAATTAACCCACTATTGTTCGTTAGTTAAATATCACCTATTGATCATGGTACAGTATATCATGGTATTCAACCTTTACTATCCCTATTGTTGGTTGGTTGGCAAGCATTGCAAAAAAAGATCCACCATACTGAAGCCATGACCCAGTCACTTGATTCACCAGCGCTTCATGGTCACCGCATTGGCACTCCTTGGCCAAGCGAAGATTGCGACAGACTGTGTATGCACTAGAACCATGGAAATGACTGCTTTGAGCGGGGGAGAATGTCTATAAATATGGTCAGGAACCATATCTAAGTCTGGATATACATCCAGCTACAGCGTTTTGGCTGCAATGGTACTACAGGTACCTTAAGCTAACAATGATATTGTGGCTGGTACACATCGGATAGACATCATTCCATACGTCGGTAAATAGACTCGCGGACCACAAGAAGTCTCTGCTAAAGCGCTACAGCGACCCAAGGGGGAAACTCGAACGTGCTTGTTGGTTTGTTTGGGCACGCAGATCCCAACGCAAGATTGAGAAGGGCAGCTCTATGGTGAGTGATTCAGAACGACAAGAAGAGGCATGAAGCAGCCATCAAACGGGTAGCCGAAAAGAGGATCCTTTGAAAATGGTTTACTCTTGGTTCCACGTTGGTCTTCCACTGTGACCACCACGACAGCTACAAAGCTCGCAGGTGTTGATGAGCTCAGGTGAGTTTAGAACAGAATGGTCCCTGTTGGGATGTGCAGTCAATCCTAGGACCGTTGGTATTGGCCTACATCAGGGTGTGTGACTCAAACACAAGGCGCCATTAAGGTGGCCACAGAAATGAGCACTTCTTCCATCGGAGACCGAGCAATTTGGGATTCGGACCCATGGCCAAGTTTCCACAGAGACGAACAAATCGAGAACTTCTGGTCCATCATGTTGGCATCTTCAAATAACGATAGAATCCACTACGGAACAACCACTATATGCCACTATTGACCATTGTTGACCACTATCAACCTCAACAGATTGATATTGATTGCTATCGTTGACCACTATTATTGCTTTAAATTTGTTTCGATTGATTGCTATCATTAACCAAATCTGTTTCAACTGATTGCTATGAATTGCTTGATATTGATCATTGCTATTAATCAACTACGGAACTTCTTTGTTCAAACTTTTTAGTTGGCCCATCTTCCCACAGCCCTCCAGCGACAACGTTGGCCAAGCCATGCTTCAGCCTCCACCGGTGCAGTCATCTTGCTACAGCGGCTCCATGGCAGTTGTCACTGGACCCGCCAGCCAGTGCTATGTCGGCTTGCTGAGCATTGCTGGGATGTTACACGTGTCTCCTTCGTGTGTAGAAGTCTAGATGTTTAGGTACACGACAATTTCTCATTGTGAACATGTATGTATGAACATATGTTTACAAACATGTGTATACGCTGTGTATAATTGTACGCATTTACATACACACAAGGATGCCCATCTTTGCTTTTGGGCAATGTCGCATCTTTATCTATGATTTATCAACACCTGGATCCATCGACATGAAGCCATCCAATCTTGGAGGTCGGCAAGTTTGAACCATGTCATGCCGCGGGTGGCCACATCTGCGTCCTAGTGGATGTTATCGACGAATTGGGGCGGTGTTCGTTCTGATTCCATCTCTTTCTATGTATTATCAGATGCCGCCACTTGGTCAAACTGAGGCCGTGATTCATCCCAGTAAGGTTGGTCTTTGCGCAGGGAAAAATACTCAGGGAGCAGGTCAAGATCAAATTAAAACCACCAGAGTCACTACCCAACGTGGGCTGCTGATTCGACTTGGAACGGAAAATGATGATCACTGATCCAAATACACAAATCTGCATATGATGTGTAACGATGTAATGATTCTTTATAGCCATTATGATTCATTGTACTGGTGTAAATGTATATATATATATTGAATTTTACACCAAATAGCGTCAATCCAAATCGTACCCCAATGACTATGGATATCACCAGGCAACCGCTAGCTGAACATGGCTCTGCCAGGGCCGTGAACGGCATGCGCCTTTGGGAAGGGCGGAGATGTCAAAGCCGGCCATGTGACCATCAAACCCGCTTTCGTCGCCTCAGCATGCGACCCTCATCGACTGATCTACTTTTTTGGTGGTTGAGTGGTTGAACCACCCCTCTGAAAAGTATCAGCCAATCATTATTCCTCCCTTGCGGCCGCGCAGATCCACTCGCAGCCACTGCTTGCACACATTCTGCATGCCAAGCAACAAGAAAAGAAACACAAAAGAGGAGCAACTTAAACACTGTCCCAAAAACAAAGATCAGCCAAAGGAAATAGGCTAATTATCAAATTCGAAGTTCCAATCAGGATTAGTGGGCTTAAGGCCCTTCACAATCATAGGAAAACAATAGCCCATCAACCCACCCATGCCAAGTCATTATCATAGGTTGGGGAAAAAGAACACCAACCGGTAGCCAGTTGTAGTTTCAGAGGAAGCAAACAAGAACGGAAATCATATAGGGTTGTATAAAAGCCTACAAAGCAAAAGTACAACATGCCTGCCTTTCTTTAGCTGCTTAGACAGCCAATCTCAACATCCAATCATAAATCATTGAATATGTATTAAAGCCTTGCACATTTTAAGAAAGATAGTTTGGGGAAAAACCTTGTCTTTTTCCTTCCTAAGAGCGAGGATGCCCTAAAGACTTAACAACAGAATTGTTTAATCATACAAATGATGAGGACGAAATGGACACTGGCTGGTATGAGGATGAGTTTGCTGCAATTGTTCTCGTTTTTGTTTTCGTTCTGGACGCTGCTTCCATTTGCACTTTTTGTGGTTGCGATGGGCATATACAACTAGATAGTAACAAATGATATCGTTTTGCTTTTCTATTATTGCTTTTGTCAGGTAAAATCTCCATTTCAGCTCTTGGGGATTCGCGTCACTCAAAATGCAAAGCACAGGGTTTTGATACACTACCCCATATGTACACATGTCTCGATAGATGTCTGATTTCCAGTATTATGTACATCATAATTCTGAAACCATCCTGAATTTGCATCTCGAGACTGCCGCGCTCTTCAGGCGCAGTTGTAGTACACAGTTCTTGCCAGCGGCCTTCACCTACGACGCAGTTGTGGACTTGGAAAGCATAACCGGTCATTTGTCTCCAAGAAGCTTGGTAGATTGGAAATCAAATATGCTTGTGATGGATCGTACAAAATACATAATCTATTGCCCACACTGATTTTGATCTCGATATCGCTGAATCTTGTCTGAAATTGTGTCTTGTCCTAGTTTGCTGTTTCTTGCTTGAAATCGGTGAAGTCTTCACTGGCCTGGTTGGCGGTACCCATGAAAAATATGCTTGTCAACTAACCAACCATTAAACTAACGACAATATAAGAAAACAAATCCTTAAAACCACCAACCAGATCCAACCAGTGCCTGTCCTTCACTTCCTGCCGCTGCCCTTGCCTCCTGGCGCCACCGGTCCCAGGCCTGCATCAAAGTCCACTTCCAGGCTCCACGCATCATCCAGGCACCGCGGCCCAACGGCATGAGCGCGGTCACCGGCGCTGGCCTGCAAGCTTCAAAGCGCGGTGGAGAATCGGTGGTGAATCATGAGCGGTGACGGTTCTACAGTGGTTTCAATGGTTCATGGTGGTTAAATGTTCAGTTTTAATAAATGGTCAGTAATGGTTTTGATAGTTCTATAGTTGTTTATACTGTTTTTTTTGTGGCTAAGTTGTATCATCAACCATAAAAATGGTTTTATAGTGGTTAATAATCCCATCAGTTTATAGTGGATGAATGGGGATCAATGATGATAAGTGATGGGTGATCAATGGTAATGATAGATTCACATCTATGAAGTGCCTATATATATATATTTTTTCATATGGGAAATCAAGAGCTATTGATGGAAGAATCAATGGTGGTTTATGAAGATAGGTCTCTCATTATGATGATAACCATTAGTAAGGTTAATGTTTTTTGCTGCTGATATCTGCTGATCCATTGACAGCTATTATATATGCGGCTGAAGGCTATCTCAATCTCAAAGCATCTCAAACAATTATTGCAAAATCCATCAGAAAATGGATGCTTAATTCAGGCAAAATTCTAGAGTCTTATGAGTCGTATTGATCTCCATTACAGTCGACCTCAGTGATCCTTTTGCTCTAAATGCAAAAATGTGCAGCCACTCTATTGATCACATTGATTTAGAATTTCAGTCAGGTCTCCTCACTTGAAATCCACAACTCCATTCAAAGTCAAATCTGTCGTTTCTCATAATCGTCATCATCATCATCATCATCATCATCACCATCATCATCATCATCATCATCATCATCATCATCATCATCATCATCATCATCATCATCATCATCGAACCGGTAGCTCATGATAACCAACACTACTTAACCATCCAATTACCATCCAATTTCGACAGGTCATCGATGATGACACTCCCTGCGTTCCACCCAGCACCGCAGCGGCTCACCTCCGCCAAACGCGCCCCGCCCAGCACAAGCAGCTGACGCGGGGCTCCATGCGGCCGCTCCGGCATCCAGAACAACAACGGACAGCAGCGGGGCTCCAAGTCCTTGAATCGTGGATGCCAGGTGGCGAGTTGGGTCAAGCAGTTCACCAACCAATAACTAGCTGGTTGATGGTGAATAATAGGGGATGATAACCAACAATAATGGGGGATATACCAGCTATATATGGCTATGGGTCAAGCAGTTCACCAACCAACTCATGAGGGATAATCACCAACAATTTCATAGGGAAAACAAGCTGGTTAATGAGCAGCCAACTAGGGGTACGGGTTTTTGACCCACAGCCAGCTGTCATGGAAAGCAACTCCATTGGCAGCAGCCGTGGCTGATCACCCCAAAAACTATTAGCGCAAGTCAATCAACCAACTACTCCAAATCTTGGAAAACAAATGAAAAGTACTTGAAAACACCAAGCAGCTAGAGTTGAAGGAGATTTCTCCCATCATTCGGCAACCAGTGAGCTGACTATGCATTGCCCAACTGACACCAACCTACCATGAAGCCGAGCTGCCGGCGATTGAAGCTGCTGCCATGTAGTGCCTGCATCTGATGAGATCCACACGTCTCGCTCCACACGAAGGTGGATCCCGGGGACGATGCCTGAGCGAATGGATTTTTTGGGGTTTATTGAGCTTTTGAATGATGGTGAATCATGGTTAATGATGGCTAAGGATGAATGATGGTGAATGATAATGAATCATGGTTTGCAATGATTAATGGTTCATGGTGGTTTATAGCAGTTGAAAATGATGATCGATTGATGATGAATAGTGCTTTATGCAGGTTGATAACAAACAATATCCATGCTCAATGATGGTGAAAAAAATGGTCAATTACGGCAATAGCTGATTATTGAAAGAATGAAATGATCCTTAATGACGGTGAAATTTACGGTGAAACAATGGTAGTAAGGTTGATTAGTTATTAATCCTAATTAATGGTGGTTCATTAATAGTTTGTCATTTATGTTAATGATACGTTTTAGCCAACCTAGAATGGTCAACAACATCGGTATTTAAAATCCATCGTGATACCGTAAGTTGCCCAAAAAGAAGCACTTTTGATCTGGCCTCTTTCATCCTCTTTTCATTAAAAGTGTGCACACCTGCCGGAAACATCACTTTGGGGCATCTCATGAACTGTTGTACTCATGCCTTCGTTGTTAACATATTATCTCGTTCAGTGGGGCGGACCCATGTTGTTCCCAGTGGTACACACAAATAGCACCAGAAACGTGACCCATTTCCAGAGAGTAAGGTGGTACTCTTCCTTTTCTATTCATTTGCCATAGCCAAGCATCATTTTGAATCCTTGCGAAGCATTCTCAACCATCATGAACCATATCAACCATCTTGAAACATTATCAACCTTCATCATGAACCACTATGAACCACCATCGTCAAGCATGGTCAACCATCATCATGAAACTTTATCAAGCATCATTAACCATCATCAGCCATTGACCACTAACAATCATCATGACAATCACATACCATTCACGCGCCCAAATCTGGCCCCACCCTCTTGCCTCCGACTAGAACCAGTTGCTCATACCTGGTGGGAACCACGCAAAGGCCTGGCAGGACCAGTGCAGGAGTTGTTCCGTCAAACCTCCTGGACCCCAATTGATAGTTAATCAATCAATGAATAGTTAATTAAGTGATGGTTGTATAATTATCACTGATGGCTTGAAAATGTTTAACTGCCGATTATAGAATTAATGTTTCATCACACAAGAAAGGTATACGGTTCCCTAGTCAAAAATGGAATGTGAAATGTGATCTTCTACTGGTAGAGCTGGTGATCCACGTCACTCATAGGTTGCTTGGAGGTACCACGAACAGACCATCCCCAGCTGGTCAGTTGCTGGATCTCGCCATCCGGAAGCTCCCGGGGACCTGCATCCTGCAGAGATTCCTCGCTGAAGTCATTTAAATCCCCATTCCTCATGGCTAAAGCGGAAAGATTTCTTACCTCAAGTCTTGTGGGATCAAACATACTGATCATCAACCTATATATATATATATATACTGTCCATCATTGTAACTACTATTGATCATCACCATCATCAACCATAGTCAACCATCATCAATCATCATCTCACCATCAACTATCAGACTATCATCCACTATCAGACTATCATCCACTATCATAAACTATCATCAACCATGGAGGGGGGTACTTGCTCAAGTACTGCTGTCCTCCAACTCTGCGCGCCTGGTTCTAAGCGTCCGCCCCAAGGAACTTTTTGGCACATGCAATACCTGCAGCTCTCAACAGTGGTAGATGATAATAAGGATAATGGTGGCTAATGAAAATATACGGAAGTTTGATATAATTACACTACATCATGATTGCATATGATTTACTTCATCACGTGGTAATATCGGTAATATGATTTACTTCATCACGTGGTAATATGATTTACTTCATAGTGGTAATATGTGGTAATACAACCAAATATCAGCTTATGAGTCCACTCGTCAACCAGTACCGCCCAGCTTGACCCCAGCTGGTCTGCGGGTGGGTCCCAGCTGTTGGCCGGTATGCGCAAGTCAATGAACCAACAGCTGGGGCCTGGTTATCGTTTCATCATGTGGTGGTTTCTCGAAATAAGGGGACCCCCAATATGGTTGGTTTATTACTATAAATGGTTGATAGTAGTAGGTTTGTCGGGCAGCACCCTAGCTCATCCCCTTAACTGCAGGGGTGGAGTAGCTGCCCGCCTGTCCGCCTAGTGTTGCACCCGGGGATTGAACCCCAGGTCCGACGCTTGAGGAAAGACGTCATTTCCACTAGACCATACCGGCCCCCTATAAATGGTTGATAATGAATGATCTGGGGGCACCCCTATTTTGAGAAACCACGCATGTAGCAAAGCTTCAAATATGTCACTTTCTCAATCAATTTACCACCTTTAGTTCAGAAATTATGACCCAATATTTTTGTCGATCAGGTTTGTTACCACTTTTCAATCAACCAACCAGCTTCAAACCATTCCCAAGTTGGGAAATTGTGCTAAAAATGTTTACAAACAACAAATCTGGTGGGTGCGGCCCCAATGATCATAGCCTGAGATGGGGATAGCCAGTACCGAGCTGCCGAGCATCCAATGCTTTCCAGCATCTTCGGATGCCCAGAAATCTTCAAAACAAGGGGCAACCCCTTGGCCACCAGTGACCTCAATGGCTGAGCTACAGAAAGGAGGGTACCAAGGAGGGGGCTGGCCTTTCAGTCAGTGGAAAGTACCCCGCAACCCGCAAATCATCGTGTTTCACTCAATTCTTAGATGATGAATTTTGCAGATTTCATGGAAACTGGAACAACATCATGGACCTTTGATATTCTGGTTCCTTTGCTGAATGATCCCCTACTTTTGCGCCAAGCCTGTATCCCAGCAATAACTGACATGACCAGTTACAAGTAATCTTCATAAGCATCAATGATCATGGTATAATCTTCATAAGCATCAATGATCATGGTAACCACTATCGGTCACAACCAATCATTCTTGTTCATAACTACTAAGAAACTACTATTGATCATGACCATCAAAGACCACAGCGGCTATCCTGCTCTCCATCCTTCGCTCCACCAGGTCACATAAAGGACCTTGCACGCTGCTCGTGAGGGCATAGCCAGGCAGCTGGCGAAACGGCTACGTTGTGGCCACTTGGACAGCAACAAGCGACCGTCCTCGGGAGTGGGTGAACTTCAGGGGCTGAAGTGGGATACTAAACATAGATTCCATGGATCCATCGTATATACTACCCTCCGGTAAACTAACCTGGCAATGGATTTTGGTCATATTTTGTAGTGAAACCCTAGGAAAACACCAATAAATGGTGGATTTTCCATTGCCAGGTTAGTTTACCAAAGGGTAAGCATACATCAGTTGGAAATAGGATATTCACCATAGATCATATATTAACCAACTGTATCCAACCATATATCAGTTGGGAATACTTGGGAACCGGGAAATGTTCGGCGAGATGCTGGAATGAGGGTGGAGAAACAATCAACTCGGTGCATCTTTTGTGTGATACTGATTGATCGACCAGACTCGCAAAAATAACGTCGAAGGGCACCAGCAAGCATTTCCTCGAAGAGTTCCCAATCGTCAGTGTGTACCAAGCATCCAGGTTTTTCAGTGTGAGGCACTGTCAGTTTCCAAGGGTTACTGTAAAAAACACATAGTACCAACTGTTTTTTCGGAAGACATCGGCGCTGCCAGGGATGTTCGCAATTATTGAGCAGCCCATCAT
Organism: Symbiodinium kawagutii; assembly: GCA_009767595.1. NCBI lineage: Eukaryota > Dinophyceae > Suessiales > Symbiodiniaceae > Symbiodinium > Symbiodinium kawagutii. Next base: position 65,248 of record VSDK01006318.1, on the reverse strand, counting down.
GAACCATTTACCATTTACCCGTATTTGTAAAATTCAAGCAGGGGTAATCGCTTAATGAATCTATGTTATATAACTCCGAGTAATGGGAGATCCACTTGATAATGAACCTCCCTTGTTCGATGGTAAATCACCAGCTCTTTATGACAGAGTAAATGGTGCTTTAAAAACAGTTGGATCCCCATGATCAACCATCATTAGCCAGCACTTACCAGTATGTGTTCTATTCTTGTTGCTTATCATCCTCCCTGATTGGCAAATTATTCTGGTTGGTGGTTTCAACCCCTATGAAAAATATTAGTCAACCAGCTATTTGTTAACTAATCGGGAAAATAAAACATATTTGAAACCACCAACCAGTATTGATGACTGGCCATGGATCCACGTTTCATCCACCGTTCATGGGCGGATCCATGGGTCCCGGCTCCAGCAGTACCGCATGCCATGGCTCCATGTCTCGTCGGCCCTCGATGTTTGGGGACACTTCACTCCACTGCCAAGTCGCTGTAGCGCCTGGGGGGCAGCCACGGATGTGCGTCATGGTGCTGGAATGAATTAGATGCGTTGGATTGTCATGGTATTCAACGACTTTGAATGACGGTATCAATTGGTGTTTACTGGATTGATTCAATGGTGAAAGCTGGCTCATCCACACCTTTCGTTATCCATCCGAAGACATCGTCTTGCCCCGTAAGAAGTCGGCATGTTGACCCACAGCAACTGTAGAAATACGAAATTATCGATCCTGGTGATCGGATGCCATTGCAAACAGTTGAATCGCTTCGCTGGGTTTCAGCTATGGCGCTTGCCCATGGCTCCAAGCAGAAGAATCCATGGTTTCGAATTGCTTCCCCACTGGTCTCCCATTGGGTTCCCATCCTCAAACCATCACCATGGAATTCTCCGACCAACATGGCTCCCGGTACCCCTCCAAACCTCGGCCTGTCAACTGCGCAGACCAAACGTCGTTGAAGTGGACATGGCCATGACCTCAAGAACTGTATGATGTCGCAGTCATGGTCAATGATTTCCAGTGGTTGATAATGGCTAGTAGTGACCAATCAATACTGGATAACAAATGTTAATACTGGTTTATGTTGGCGAAAAGTGGATCATAGTGGTTGATAGTGTCTCATAGTCATTAATAGTGGCTCATACAGTAGTGGTTGACATCGGTTCATAGTGGATACTGTAACATATGCTATTTTAGTGGTTGATATTGGCTCATTGTGGCCAATCCAACAACTTCAAACCATTGGTTTTGAGGGTACCCCAAGTGTGGGGACAACTTACTTGTAATTTGAACCATCATGAAGCAGCGTCATTGCTGGATTCGCGGACAAGATGGAGTGGCCATGATACACAATTTGCACCATCTCACGCTCCCTTTTGGATATATGTTCAAACTGCATAAATTATGTAATTGTGGTAAATTTGCCGCCAATGACATCCCACAGGTACCCCCACATCGATCCCTCAAAGGAAGGTACACACTCAGGGCTAAGTTCATGGAGGAAAAATCATGGGATTCCAATGATCAATGATGTACTTTCGTGAATAGCCGTGGTGAACCGTGGCTAAGAACCAGTCATAATGTCAAAATAGCTAAAGTGCTGTTGGTGATGGAGAATGATGGTTCATGATGATCAGTTATAAATGGTTGATGACGGCTAATGATACTTGATGATGGTTGATAATGGTTGATGATAATCATGATGATGGTTAGTGCTGGTCCGTGCTGGTGATGATACCGGTAATTCAACAATGGCCAAACGATGGCAAACGGTTTTCACAACCAACCATATGGCTGTGGGTCAAAACCCTGTACCCAGAGTTCCCCATCATTACCCATTGTTTTCCCTACGAGTACTATTGTTGGTTGTTACCCCCCCATAATTGGTTGATTAATATTGGCCCGTAGTATAGTCATATCCTAACCGACATGTTAAGTGGAGATCCATAGAGCTTCGTCAACCATCCACAGTTGATGAGAAAGAAATCGCCAGCCATAGACCAGCCAGTTGCTGCCCAAGGAGTGTCGTCAGCCAGCCATGCAAAAGCGAGGATCATGTTCCTTTTTGGTGGTTGGTTGTGTGGCTGTGAGTCAAAACCCCGTACCCCTGGTTCCCCATCATTAACCATTGATTTCCTACTACTGTTGTTGGTTATTATCCCCCATCATTGTTGGTTCATATTGACCCATACCCATGTCTATAGCCAACATGTTTGTTGTTGGCGACAAACGCCTTCCGAAAATCAAGCACGGCAACAGCAGCTGAGCAGCATGTTTGAAGCGACCACCGAGAACAGAATGGATTGGATCAGGTTTTTTCGGGGAACCCATCAGCCTAGGTATGGGGACAAAATGTTCGGGCCAACCATCATCGGAAAACACTATCATGATTGTGATCTTGACCCATCCTCAATCATGCCTAAGCATCACTATCACTAACCCTTATCAAACTAGCATCAATCACGTGCTTCAGCACTGACATGAGCCGCTATTCACCGTTAATGACAACTTACGAGCGGTACATTCCCATCCCTTGGTACAGGAATTACAGGGTTCCCATTCCCAACTAGTTGGTACGAATGACATTCCCATTCCCTTGGTTGGGCTGATGATGAATCCCTTACAAGGTCTTCAGCCCAAGCATCTTCCGCCCAAGACCATCAGCCCATCGCCAGAGGAGAAGGGCGTCACAGCATAGTGCTGACGGGGGAAGAAGCCGCAAAGGGGCAAGTCCTGATGGGTGAAGCACCCTATGGCTAGTTGATCAATGGGTGCTTCACCCTGTGCCTATTTAATGGCTAATCAATATTGATTCATTGATGGCTAGTTGATGGTCGATGATGGCCAATGTGATGCTTAAGGATGCTTGGTGATAGCTGATGATGGCTCTACAACAGCTTACTAACTATCACTAATGACACAATGATCATGCAACGACCCTGATCCCAGTTTATAGTCGGTCACCACGACTCATGTTCAGCCATGCTGCATAGCTCATGGTGGATTGCCTTGGGGTACTCGGGCGGTGCCGCTGGTCTTGGCAGCCTGCAAGACAAGTCGTATCACCATTTCTTTTTCCGAGGTTCCAAACCAATGAAACGAGGGATGCAACTAAATATTTTGACACACCCGCCACTGCATCTTGTTGATGGAATGTTGGTATGCCTTGAAAACCTTTCCATATACTTGCAAAAATGGTTCAAGTACTTGTTGGTCAAAATTCTCATTGTTTTTCGCCTGCCAGGCTTGCAAAAGGGAACAAATACCACCAAATTTGGTCGCTCACACCTCGCAGTAATAGTGAAATCTGCCAGCCCCCTTTTCAAAACAAACATGCCTTCAGTATGTGACAAATGGAACGATGCGGACATGCACGTGCATGTAGAGCTTGGAGGGACCATGCATCTCATATGAACCGTTTCGTTGCTAGTGCCGTGACCTGTTCCAAAGGCGTCAGCCATGCAATTGGTTTCAAACAAATGCAGCAACCCCTGTGGACCATCAACCAAGCAGGAAAGCGTCGGGTTGAGGCAATCCACCCCCGACTTGCTACGACTCCTGCAGGGGCGCTTGCCACAAGCCTTGCCCAAAAGGCTGCATCGCCGCCCAATGCGGCTCTGCTTGTGGACGCCATGCGGCAGCAAAGGCTTGTGGGAAACCGTGACCCAAACTATTAACCCTTCAATGATGTAAATTTGATGATTGGGTGCCTATCTTGGGTACCCTTGTGGAAGTAACCCAAACTATTAGGTAATCCAACTATAAGGGTAACTTTAAATGATCAACCCTTCAATGATTTATCTATCATGACCCACTATCATTTCAAACCATTCTCATTTCCATGGGTTCCAGTCCTACATTCGTTGATGGCACCTCGGTTTCTATCCGGACCTAGATACATGCGCACAAATGCCGTTGATGAATGATTGAGAACATTGCTTTTCTGGTGCAGACCAACAATGGGTTATGGCTCAATATTTACCAACCAACCCAATGAATAGGTGAACATGCCAGCAAGAACAAGTTTGGTCATTTGGGGGATGTTCACTAGGGATGCCAGGGTATTGACCAACGGCCAAATCACATCAACTCACAATAATGATATAGGAGAATACCATTGCAGGAGATGATCGATGCATGCTGCGGTCAATTTGATGCTCAAACATGCGGACGTAGAGGCATGCCCAAGACCAGTGGGAGTCTGTCTCCTCCGCTGCAATTCCCAGCCATGAGCTCAAATTCTTCACCTGCTGTTGAGGCAATGGGATCTACCGTGCCTTCACAAATGCGAAACCAAACCCATACCATCCCCCTGTTTGTATCCTATTGTCCACCAGCGATTCAATGCCAAACCCATACCATTCATTCGATTTGTCAACCAGCGATGAAAACCACGCAACCAGTTGGCTGGTTGCTGCCCGACCCCTGGCCACGCCTCACCCCCTGGGCTCCCAACAGCACGGCTAAACCCCGCGCCAGGTTTCGTCGTAGCCGTGAGCCTTGGCTTCGGTTAGTTACCGCATGGGGTCCCGGGTCCCAGCACCGGCAGGCCTCCAGTCGCAGGCTCATCGAAGTCATTCCCTGGCGCGCGGGTGATTGGTCTGGTGGTTGGTTTCGCTATCCAAAGAAAATGCGCAAGTCAAGTCAACCATCTCAAAGATTGGGGAAAATAAGATATGGTTGAAAACCACCAGCCGATGGTGATTCCTGTACCACTAAGAGCTATTGCTTCTGTGGGGCTTCGCTTCAACGAAAAATCGTCCTGAGACGGTCTTCGAGAAGTACAGCCGCCTATGCATCCTCAACCACTAGACTAGACTTACATGGAATTTGTGTTGGTGCTAGAAACATTCATGCGGCCATGGCTTAAAAAAAAATGTGCCAAAGAAATGGATGGCTTCCGCGAACGTGTGGTCCAATGCGCACAACAAGTCTCTCGGTGTTTAAACAAATTATCCCTGCAAAACAAGAGGTTCTTCTTAATAGTTCTGCTCTTGTTGGCCACGGTTTCTTTGGAACAACAGTACCTCACTATCAACCATCTTGATTCCCCTTTCAACCATGGTAAATTAAAACGCTGAGATTGTATGCTGACTGCTATTACGGGGCCTTCAATTTCACCATCATGAAGCGGAAACTCAACATGATCAAACATTAGGACCAATATCGATCTTTCTGAACCGTTGTGAGTAAATCTGTTCCTTGTATTTACTATGGTTGGGTATTCGGTAGTTAATCCCTGTTACAACAGTATCATTATGTTTGGTCATTCTTCTCCATTACAGTATCATGGTGTTTGGTCCTTATTCCCTGTTACGGTATCCTTATTACCATGGTTGATTAGTGATCATATTCCTGTGACTAGTTGGTTATTCCATATTGCAGGTTTTTCCGTATACGTTGTTTAGTTATTATAGTCACTTATTCCCTATATACTATGGTTGATTGATTAGTTGTTCCCTATGATAGACTCTTCCAGGAGACTACTTCTTCCACCCAACAAATATCAACTGTCACTATGTCACCCAATCAAATGTCATTGATGATTAGTTCCTCCCATATATCCATAGTAGAGGCCAATGGTGATTCCCATATATCCAATAATATATCCATATCAATAGTTATTCCCATATTATTTACCATACCCTCTGGTGAACTAACATGGCAATGGAAATTCCACCATATTGTTCGGAAAACCCTGGGAAGTCATCTATTTATGATGGATTTTCTATTGCCATGTTTGTTCACCAAGGTGGGTAGTGTTTCTATTCCCAACCCATATCATATATCCATATTATTAGTTATATATCCATATAGTATCGATAGTTATTCCTATATTCTTTACCATAGCGATTCTATTCCCAACCCGTGGGACCAGGCCAAAGAAATCACCACCGTCGTGGTCACCAGTCTCATGGTCTCGTGGCAACGCAGCTCATGTTTTGCCTGCACCACGAGGCCGCAGCTCCTTGGGCAGCACCTCGGCAGGGCGCGGCAGTTCCGTCGCTAGTTCCAACGTACACAGCCATGTAATATGGCGAGCTGGGTCAAGCAGTTAACCAACCAATATGGCTATGAGTCAAGCAGTTAAGCAACCAACAACAATGGTTAACTAGCTGGTTGATAGTTGTTAATAGGGTAGAATAAGGAACAATACTAGGGGATATAGCAACTTTGTGGCGAGCTGGGTCAATATTAACCAACCAATTTCATGGGGGATAAGTTCACCAACAATAGGGAAAACAATAGGGAAAACAATGGTTAATGACAGGGGAACCAGGGGTACAGGGTTTTGACCCGCTGCCATATGTAAAGAAGTAAATCTTGTAAATACTTGTGAAATGACATATGACATGGTTGTATGACGGTCGTGTAGATTCGTGTCCTGTTATCTATGACTCCAAGGTGATGCTGGTATGTATGTGCGTCGTCTAATGAAAGGCAACACATAGTGCCAAGTGCCATGGAATGGATGTATCCTGCTTGGTGTTTGTGGTTCAACGATAAAGCTATGCACCAAGCGCATGATGCATACACAATACGCATGTATAGACAATGTGCCTGCAAACATAGGTATATGGTGTAACAACCAACCAGCCAACCAGCCAACCAAGCAGCCAACCAAGGCCCAGGGTTGCTTGTTGTTTCTTGATTAAAAAGCATGCCCTACCAAATAATCCCTCTGTGACACTACTTTATTCGTGAATGGTACACAATCATTGGGAATTGAAGATTTGATTCTGGCACCCTCCGTATCCTGCAGTTGCATGTCCAACCGCTGCACCATCAGTTCTTGGCTGCATCTTTTCTCAACCATCATTAGCCACTTGTCAGTTGGTTCTTATTGGTTGTTGGTTCTTGTTGACTGGCTAGTGCTTGTTGGCTTAAGCACTGATCCTACAAAGTGACAATAAGTTGGGTGTAAGACTCACCACTTAACCAGACTTCTATCTACCACAACTGGTAGTTACCCAGCTGTGAACCTTCGTTAACCCTATTAAACAGAGTCAAGTTGATTAACCCAATGGAGTGACCGCACCTGGTGAATCTAGGTGACTTACTTAACACTTGGACTAATCAGTAATATTTCATGGTGGTTACTTCACTGGTTTAATCAGTATAAATCAGCTACGAACAATTATACTTAGATGATAAACTGTAAGTTACTCAACACTTGGATTGACTCACTTCACTATTCCCAGCTTAGCGGTTGGTTATAACCAGTTGTTACTTCACTGAAGTAGTTAGAACCAACCGCTGGGACCAAGTGCATGCAGCTGCTCTCCACCTCGGGTAGCATGGGAGAGCTGCCGCTCTGCGCCGGCAGCATGGATTCCAACTCACCTAGCGAAGCGATGCGCGACGAGGTACAACCAGCTGCCGCACAGGTGGTGCCTTCCAATGAGTTGGTGAACGTAACCAGCTTTGGTAGATCTGTAGCTAGGCTATGGCTATCTAAAACCACCTATTATAGCTCATATTTTATATAGTTTTGTGGTTTATCAACCAACGTTTGTCTGGCCCAGGATTTGAACCATGCAATACTATGCATGTAGGTCGTGGTACGGTGAGCTGGTTGAACATGGAACCGAAAAAAAGACTGAATCAAATGATCTGCCGATTTGATCCATAAGGATCCGGGGACTCTATGATGAATAAAATGTGGGTAAGCTTATTGTTGCTATCGAATTCTGTGGCCATGGGTCAAAACCCCCCTACCCCTGGTTGCCCCTATCATAAACCATTGGTTTCCCACCATTGTTGGTTGATATCCTCAATTATTGGTTGGTTAAAGCCTTGACCCAGCTGGCCATATGGATGTCATCTAAGACTCACCAAAACCACAATTGGTTTTCGGTGTGGAAGCCCAGCTTGGAAGTCTTGATCGGCATCTCAGCAGTAGAAATCCCAAGTCATCATATGGCAGCGCGACGTGGAGGAATTTTTGCATCGGTTGAAAACTTGCATTATGCTGTGAAAGAAAATAGATTCATCATCATCCGAACAATGGCCGCAACATCAATGCTTCTATGTTCATCTATGTTCCCTCTTTTGTTCTTGTTGCTCGCAAACTTGCTAACTACCATCAATAGTAGTGTTCTCCTTTCCACACAATATTCAGACCCCCGCTACCTAAATAGCTGCCCCACTCTGAAACTGGGGTGGCAACACGGAGTTTCTTGGGGGAAGTTTCCTTTAAAAATTGGTGATTTTCCATGATTTTCCGTTGCCATGGCAGGGACTAGCCCTTATAACCATGGCTTCATGTCACCAGTTACCTGCGCAAATCTTCGCATGTTCCTCACCAGTTGCGGTAGCAGGCCTTCCATGTCGTCCAGTTCGTCCTGGCGGTGCGCTGCTGACGAAAGGGCTGTACCCACAAGCACCTTGGGGTGACCATTGATGGAACATTGGGTAACAATGGACCATTCATGGTTCATTACCAACATTGGTGAGTTATCACTATAAATGACTAATATTGGATGATTTATGGGTCTCCTATGACTTGAGAAACCGCCAAATGAGCCAGTAAGGGCAGAAACCGCAGCTCTCCGGCATGATCTCCCCGTTCATATGTCGCTTCACCCATTGACCTCCTGTGATACAAGGGGATAGCCCGAAATCCAGATTTTTTCCTGCTTGAGGGGGAAAGCTAGCATTTGGGAGTGCCAACTGGGCCGACCAGCTATCAAGATTCTCATACTATACCCATATAATTAAAACATTCACTGCTCTTCTTCATTCATGGTTACAATCTCCACTACGGTCACTGCACATACAGTCCATGCCTATCCCCACTGCTTCACCGGCCAACCTAAACAGCCGCCATTATCAATCCAGCGGGATCAGCATGCCAACTTGGTCAACGCCTATGCCCCGTCCATGGGCTATGAAATCGAAAGGTCAACCTGCTGAAGGTTGAAACAAAGCAGTTTTAGCAGTTTTATATTATATACCAGTACAAATAACAACAACTAAACCCGCTTGACCAATCGAAAGACTTCCAAGTCTTTGAATGTGTAGTTTTTGTAGTTGAGGATTTTTGTTGGAAGTTACTCTGACACTGCGTGATTCAAATCGTTGTCCTTGTTTTTGAAGCAAAGCTTGCATCTTTGGCAGTCTGATTGTTGGTGAAAACAAATCATAATTAAACAATGTAATCTATAGGCAGTTAACTAACATTACAGTAATTATATTGAGTTCGTACAGTAGATATTCGCATCAAAATTTAGGCTAGACCTCTATTGTTCGAACGCTCTCTTCAGTCTGTTGGTTTGACAGCAATGTACAAAAACCTGAGGCTACTTGATGGCCCTACATTGAGACTTGATAAACGGTAAATTAAGTGAGCTACATATCCGTTTCCTACATGTGTCTGCACATAGATGTAGTACTGTTGCCAACTCAACAGCACTGTTGCGCCGAATAGCCATGCCGCTTTGTCGACAGATACACTGTGAGGGCCCTGATCTAAAGTTAGAGCATGACCCCCCAGTGTTGAGCACATGGTGAGTCAATAGAAATGACAATGAACATGATTGTATATTGTCGGCCAGTCTGAGAAACTTCCCCGTTGACAATGTTACGCCCGCTGGTCCTCAGAATCGTGGCCTTTCAATCCTTTCTTCAGGGGCCTCAGAAAGGAAAACACAAGTGCTGAAAAAAGGACGACGAGCGTGTAGAATTCAAGTGAATGGCAAAACAAAGGTCAACTGTGATCCCATTTTGTTTAGAATGAGAACAATGGTCAAGGTGAATGAAAACAACGGCAAAGTCAAGGATGGTGTTCCGTGGTCAAACCCTGTGTAGCACCCGACGTGTCCAGACACAGCAAACCATGGGCAATCCGCAGCAACTTTCTTCATCCCAAGCTTCATCTAGCCTGTCCCGATTCAGCGCACAGCTAAGGAAAGTCTTCCTTGTGGAAATGACCTTTCCATAGCAAGTTAGAGCCAAGCTTGAAGGATTGGCTACTCGGTGGAACCATCCAGGGTTACTTGTCGCGGCAACCTTCGCATGCTGGGCAGCTGGCGGGTCGCCCAAGCTGGGAAAAATGAAGGCCAGCCTCAGCGCATCGGGAACATGCCGGCAGCGGATGGTAGCGGGAAGAACCACCGGGGTGATGGGGTGGGAGCCCTTCTTCATATAGGTTTGCACACAATCAGTCCGCACATATACTGCGTATAGCTGCATAGACATGTCATATATATACTGCATGCGAACTGCACTGCGAGCTAGGTGCCAAGACACTAGCAAATAGGGACCACGATAGAGAACAAATGCAAACAACAGATTTAATTAATGATTGCACATGTTGAAGCTGCAGCAAACCAGGTCGCTCCGCTTGACTCGCTTCGGTTTGTGCATCTACCAAAACACCTGCTTCTTTCGGATCCGACTCTGGTTTCTTTGACACCTAACATGTTCTTGCAAACCGACAATTTATCCCCCTCCACGAAAGCTTTTTCCTTGACATGCAGCACAAAGCCAAAGCCGATAGGCATGCAAAAATCGCAGTCACACTTTTCAGCAAATTCACCTGCAAAAGAAACGGCAAAAATGGCACCACAAAGGATGCCAGCAAAAAGAGCCAAGTAAAAGGCCAAGCTAAAGCCATACACTCCACCCGCTGTAATGGAACACTCACTCATGAAAATGGAATTCTGAAAATCCAAAAGGGTACAAGCCAAAATCACAAGACTTTGCCATCCGTACGGCACACCCCCCACCGACCCAAGATCACCCAAGTAAACACCAAAGCTCAAATGCCCAAAGTGTGCATAGAGAGATCGGGAGAGAGAGATGGAGATAGAAAGATAGAGAGATAGAGAGATAGAGACATAGAGATATAGAGATAGAGATGGAGATGGAGATGGAGATAGAGATAGAGAGATAGAGATGGAGATGGAGATGGAGGTAGAGATACATAGGGATATAGAGATAGAGATGGAAAGGGAGGTGGAGATAGAGAGATAGAGAGATAGAGAGATAGAGATATAAAGATATAGAGATAGAGATGGAGATGGAGATGGAGAGATAGAGAGATAGAGATATAAAGATGTAGAGATAGAGATGGAGATGGAGATGGAGAGATAGAGAGATAGAGAGATAGAGAGATAGAGAGATAGAGAGATAGAGATATAAAGATATAGAGATAGAGATGGAGATGGAGATGGAGATGGAGATAGAGATAGAGATAAAGAGATATAGAGATAGAGATGGAGATGGAGATGGAGATAGAGCGATAGAGAGATATAGAGATCGAGATGGAGATGGAGATATAGAGAGATAGAGAGATAGAGAGATAGAGAGATAGAGAGGTAGAGAGGTAGAGAGATAGAGAGATAGAGAGGTAGAGATGGAGATGGAGATGGAGAGATAGAGATAGGGAGATAGGGAGATAGGGAGATAAGAAGATAGGGAGATAGGGAGATAGGGAGATAGGGAGATATGGAGATAGATAGATTGATTGATAGATAGATAGATAGATAGATAGATAGATGTATAATATATTTATATATACAAAAAAAAAGCATGAAGTATCGATATCTCCATCCATATGTTGATATATCTACATTGCTACCTATAAACTTTCATTAAATTGCACGTGTGATTCTTACTTACAACAATAACATATTTGACAAACCAGCTCAAACACAAAAATAGGTCGCTTGATCCTGAAATAGAAAGTGGTTGCACATGGTCAACTAGCGACATATGGGCGTTTCTCAGGTCACAGGGGTACCCCAAAATAATCCAGCTTATTGAACATTTCTGGCAATAAACCGATCATTTTTGGGCTCCCCTATGCCTGACGAAACCACCATATAGCCATAAGGGGAACATTATCCACTCCCAGTGCCTGATCCGACGCCGCACCAGGGCCCCCAGCAAGACCTCCAAACGACTCTCGATGCCGTCCACTACGGGTTTCCAAGCCTCGCTACAGGCTGTGGGTCTCGGTAGCTGAAATGGTGCCTGTTAGTTGATTGTCCTACTAAAATGGTCAGGCACCATTCGGCAAGAGACCCAACTAACAGGCACCTTTACCTACTAAAATGGTCTAAAATGTACCTTGTGTACCTTGTTGTTTGGTTTCCTGCGTATAAATCGTCACATTTCGTTGCTTTCCCCACCAACTAGGACATCTTGGAAGCTGTTATTGGCAGCGATTCTCTGACGCTGACATCATTAACAACAGGAATGTCATAGGTTGGTAGAGAGGTCTTGTTGCTCACAAGTCATGGGTGGCATTGGCACTTTCATTGCTTTGGCAGTGGCAGGATGTCGTGAGAATATCATATATGTGTTTGAAGTCAACTTCCTGGAGTTCTACTAAGTCAAAATGGAATCGATCGGGCGTTCGCGCATGTTGCAATTTTACAACATACCATCGAATATAAGCTTTCCTATTTGCAACATATGTGTGACAGGCCAACTTTCAAAATAAGTCGTACATTCATGGGATGTCGTAGGTCTGCTTTGCACATATATCATTCTTCAACACCCCCAACCCCCGGCATGGCGGACCACCGATTCTGACCCATCTGAGCCATGCCTCTACACAGCATGGCATCCACTGGGGCCTCGAGCCATGACCAAGAACAAGGCCCACAGAAACGGCTCCAAAATGGACCGCAGTTCCACCAGGATCCTGGGCGAAACGATGTCACCGCACGGTGATGGCGGTCCCCGGTTGGCACCGTTTTGGCCATACGAAAAAAGATTATTCACAGTGAGGATGATCCGATGATCCCAGTATGAGACTTATTTCACTTCATGAACTTCACCTGACAAACCGGTCGGCTGATTATGTATAGGTATCGAGTTTTCACGGCTAAAACTCAAGTCTTGGGAGACGCAAAAGTATAACCCACCTGCAACTTTCGCCCGTGTTTCCTCTACAAATAGTGGGGCTTCGGGTGTTGTTTTGTGGCATCTCCCATGATATAATTCAAGATAGGAGTTACAACGGTAACCTTCTGCTCCAGTCACCCTGTCAGGGGTAGTTTGACACATGTCCATGGTTCCAAAACTAAATGGATCATTCCAGTCGTGTCCATATTGCTTTTCTCGGAGCCTCGCTGGTTGCTTCATGATATCCCCATTCTTGCTTTGGTGCGGATGCAAGCATACTACGGTTGCATTTCCCAGTGCAAGAAAAACCAACCATCAGCAAATCCATTTTGACTGTGGAAGGACCTATCCGGCCTAGTGGGTTCTCAGAAACTGCACGAAGCCACAGTCGCTTGGCTTTTCAAGCTCGTCCAACAAGTATTGGCACTGGACTGCCGAAGAATTGCAAGTTGATAAAGGCTTCTTAAGCATGAACCACCATTGCCGACCAGCATTCAAGTGGTTCAACCATCTAATCGTCACCAGAGTTACAACATGTTACAACTAACCAGCATCATAGCCACTATTTAGAAATCATTTTAATTTGCCATCCCCAGGTGGTGCCAAGGGCGCCTCATAGAGCAATAGGCACCTATGATGCACAGCACCACGAAACTCACCCGTTCTCGGAACACCTCAGCTGGCGCAGGTAACGCGGACCCCGCAACTGCTGAGGTCAAAGTTGGTATCTGCGGCATCTTCATCAACCATTGCTGAGGCGTAAGCTCACTATGATCAAATATGATCAAATACTATGATTATGATCAATTTTCCGTCATGAACAAATTGAGCATCAAGCTCTATTGATCATGGTTGGTTGCTCCAGCAGGCTGCTGTAAGCTGATGATAGCTACATAGACCGGTCAGTGTGCCCTCATTGTAGACAGCCTCATTCAATCTGGACGCCACCCTGAGCAAGCAAACTGCAGTGCCCCCAAAAACCATGTGACCAACATCCCAGACATCAGGACACACCGGCAAACACGTATGTATCAGCACTGGAGAAATAACAGTTTGGAACCATGTCTTACTTGGCCAGTATTAGGCAAAACATCTGTTAAATATATGTGACCAAACGATATATAACTTAACAGAATTGAGAAAATGTTTGATGACGTTCCAAATTGGTCAACTGCGATGCTCGGTTCACCTGCCAATCCCAGGTGGCGTCACAGTGGCGCCAGCGGTGCCGGATGACCACATATCAGTCGTGTCGGTGCCCTGAGCCACCCAACTTGCCCCTCAGTCCTGGCGAGCACCACCTCAGGTGGCAAAGTTTGGATGGCACCGTTGATTTGCGGCGGAAACCAGTTGTTGGGAATCGATCATGTTGACATGATAGCAACCTGGACTGCTTATACACATGGTGATCATGTTGATCATGTTGATCATGTTGATCATATTGATCATGTTGATCATGTTGACATTTGTCCCCAGTGTTGGTATGATTAACATCAATGGGAACATACCTCATTGATACATGTAACACATCATGTTGACTTGTTGCTGGTTGATCACATTACCGCAAATATACATTCAATCTCATACGTTTACATGCTCACGCGCCCCAAAAACATGATCGCTTTGATTTAAGGTTCGTACCCATTCCCGAGTTGGGAATGCAAAGATTCGACACCAAATCTACCAAAACCCTGGTGTCATAATAGGTACATCATGTATTGTACGCAACAAAGACTGTCTTCCCATGTGGATTCTGATCCGTAGCCATGCTAGTATATGTCCATGCTACTATACGTCAACGCTATCCAACTTGCTGGTGAGAGCCACATGTCATTTTGGCTGCCACTTGCCTGCGTCTGTGCTGGAACCGGTGCTTACAAAGCGAGCAACGGTAAGTGCGAAGATTGTGAGGACAAATGTACCGACCTCCACACTCTTTGCAGAGGTTTATTTGGCGATTATGCACACAAAAATTGAGTTCAGATGAGTGATCATTTTTTTGCGGTATGTCACCTTGAGCCAGCCAAGGGCACTTCTTGCCCAGCTTAGTTGCACAAAGTCTGTGCCCATGCTGTGGAACCAAAACATGCACTTTTCCAGAGCCAGGGTGACGCCAAAACCAATTGCTGGTGATGACTTGCGGGCACTGAGAGCACTTGAGTTCAATGGGCCGATCAGCTTGGAAAACTGTGGGGAGTTTCATCACTTTCTGGTTGGGACGGTACACTCCTAGGCGCGATGACGCAGCCATGTGTTTGTCAACCACTTCCGTCACCAGACTTTCTGATTCAGCTTCACCTTCAAGTGGCGTCACTTTGTCCATCCACAGGTGGGTTGCATCACCAAGGCTGGATACATCCGAGCGCACCTCAGGCGAGAAAGTCCTGGTAGGCCGTTGTGCATCGGCTGAGGTCATCAAGCATTGCAGTTGCCTCCATTGCCTTGCTGCCCGGCTTGTTGTGACCTCCTGGCAGCCACCTTCAAATTTGCGCAGCAGAATGCGGAGGTAGTCAATGGGCGTTTCCAGCTGCTGGCGTGTGAACGGATCTGCCAAATCCAAGCTGCTCAAAGCAGAAATCAGCAACTTTCTCACCCGCACTTGCACCTCTGACTGCTTGTGTGGCTGCACATCAGGCCTGTCAGTGTCCCTTCCCTCGATGGGCAGCACTGGGGCATGTAGCCACCCGGCGCAACGAACCACCAAGGCGCAAAGGGCGTTGCCGTCCAGCTCGCTGTTCTGCAGCAACTGGCGCAAACACTCCTCCGCATTGGCGATCCGTCGAAGCTTTTCCTCTACATCGGCGTTGTGGAAGCGGCACATGCTTCGCTGGAACTTCCGCGAGGTCGCAGGGAACGCAATCCGAGAGGTCACTTCGGGCGTAGGGGCAATGGCAACAGCTTCTTTCCTGTCGATTGAAAATGACACCGCTTGACCAATCCGAAGATAGGGAGCCTTCGCAAAAGAAATCTGCTTGGATTTGCCCTGGAAGTTTTTGTATATCAAGCTACCACCACCTTGGTAGCTCAACTGGCACACAGTTCCATGGTGCATCAGGAAGCTTTAACATGGGAGGCATGCTGGGGCAAGTTGCAGAATGTGATGGACTCTGGATGGGTTTAGCTGTTGAGGTCATAACATGCGCGCTTATTAGACGCCCATACTGTCATTAGCCGATGGGCTTCCAAGCTTGCTCTTGTGAAAATGGACCTCACTATGGAGCTGTGATTGCATGTGAATCAAAGCGATATGTTGATTTAACACCGTCCCTCGTTCAAAATCTGCATGGAGGTTCAGAATGCTGCACTTTGAATCAGCGTGATACTAGGCCCCACGGCCCCACGTAGAATATACAGAATGAAAACATGTGATGCTAATCTGACTTCTATGCATGTCTAGTTTTCTGTCAATAGCTGACAGTACTTGCACCAGCTTGAAGTTCAAACCCAATCATTCGAAAACCGAATCATCATAAACATCAAGGAATTTGTTGCTGGGAAGAATTGCAGGACCCGCAAATGTCACAAGCAGTTTGTGATGCACACCTCCAGATCTGGGATGAAACACAGTGGGCGAACAAACGTTGAGATGTCATGATCCCATAACAGATCCTGGCCAGCGGGTCAAATCAAATCATCTTACGTTGTCAGGCAATAAGCTCCAAACACCGTTGGGGTTGAACTTAGCTGCTGCCAAATCACCTGCTGTGTTGGGCTGGAAGAGGATTTCGACGGCACCTGCTCATAGATCGACACTTTCTGGGATCAGAAGGAACCCCACCATACACCACAACCAGTTTGAACATCAAATATCGTTGATTGATGAATGTGGATCATCACAGTGGATGCAACACTCCTGGCAAAAAAGGAGTTGCGCGGGTTGAGAAATCAACAATACGCCACAAGCAAGCCAAGCAAGCAATACTAAACATCGACATGTCATCGGCAAAAAAAGTGAAGGTAACCTACCGCCTGTGAAGAACTTAACCAACCAGTCTTGTGCAAATCCTAAAACATAAAAACGGCCGTGTGATCAATAAGGCACTTGTTCAGGACTGAAAGAATATGATTTCTGGTTGGCAAAAAAAAGTACCGGACATGCACAACCAACATGAAAGGGCTAAAGGGCCTGTCTGGTCGATGAAGATAAGCATGGCCGGGGACGGGACACATCATCGAAACCAATAGTGATGCGATTCAGTCACCAACGTTTCAAGCCAAGTGAGCAGTGCTCAGAGTCCATGTGTCATCCTTACAGACTGGGTGATGGGTTCGCCAGAATGTATGCTGGACTGGGGTAGTAGTAAACCCCCTAAACTGACAACGGCATGCTCGGGAATATGCGAATCTGGCGCTTGTCTAAAAATCTGTACATGGTCGTCGCTCAGTGGTGTTACAAAGTGATGCCTCCCAGTTAGTTGCCATATCCCTCTCTTGCTTCAAAAAGGTTGGTTTTTGCCGCAAAATTGGTCCATGGACATGCAGCTGAGGATCTAACCATGGTTGTGGCTTACAACTGGATGATTACTCCTATAACCATGGTCAACCACAAAAAAAAACTTCGAAAACCCTGGATGCGCACAGCACATGGTTACCCACCATTGTTATAGTTTGAGGGGTTAGTTCACCGACTTTATGAGGTCTTATACCATGGTGAACTCCCCCAGGTAACCCCAACACATCCAGTTGGACCCAACACAAACTATGGCGGCCATGGCGTTTCTCCCGCCGCCGCGGTGCTTCGCCTGAGCATCACCCCAGAAGGAGGCCCACGAGGCTCCTGTAGGCTGCAGTGGAGCAAGCGCAGGGCATTCACGAGAAAATGAGCCATTGTAAACCAGCACTAACTGTCATTCACCAGAAGATTAGCATTAACCAAATGGTTAAATGCTGGTTTGCAATGGCTAATTTATAGCCAGTCATTGCAAAGCATTAATAGCCACTTATAATGATACTTCAATGGAGATCATCAACCAGAAGATGAGCAATTGTAACCTGAGGATTAGCCATGATGAGAGATTAGCATTTGCTATTAGGCAGCCATCGCCAAGGACTAGCATTTGTAAGGGACTAGCAACCTAAGGACTAGCCATTTTCAACAAGCGAATTGTATGCATATTATCAATTGTTACTAGCATTTGTCAGAGGCTTATAGCCGAAAGGTTTGCGATTATAAACAGCCTAATTGTCCGCCTGATGCTTCTGAACTGCTCATCTCATTCGCCAGCGCACCTCCCTCAGCCATGGCGAAGCTGCTTCAACCTCAACATGAAAAAAGCCATCAAAACGGCAAGGCCAAGCAGAAGCGATCCAGTACTAGCTGGTTACTAACCCTCCATGGTTGTACAAGTAGAGGGGTCAATCCACCCAATTATGACTTATTATAACCTGTATATATCATGGTTCTTGTTCACCCAGCTTATCAGCTTATTCACCAGGGTGAGCAATCCCGGAGAACGAAGCATGTTTTCCAATAGCGCAGTACCAATGTGGCTAAATGTTACAAATCAAGACATAGAACTTTACTGTTTATATACTGTTTATATAAGCGCTATTTGACATATTATATTGAATCATGATCAAATAAAACAACTATGATGTCCGGCTTGGGGAGCAAATAGAAGAGCCTGCATGGCCTGTATGGTAACATCTAGGTACATCCACCCCTTGGTGCTTCACTTGAGGCTCCTTCGCCAGGGGAAAGGAAATCTCTGCCTCCAGCTTAGTCGTCAGATCTGCCTCCACGATCTTGGAGGAAAATCGTTTTAAGGTCTGATAAGGCCCCATGCCCCATTTAGGCAGAAAAACTCGTTGCACGATTTCGATTTGACTCAAGTGGTCGAATTGTTCCCGCTAAACCACCCACCAGCTTGGAACCCCAACAAAGACCTGGTTTTCGGGGCTAATAGTCGCGGGACTGGAATGTGACCAATGCCGATGGTCAATTTATATGCGCAATTGCCACTTTTCAGATGATTTAAAGTCTTCTGCGTCTGCCACCCGTCCATTTCCACCGCGAGAACCAGTTCTGAGCATTCCACGACGTCTATGCATCACGCCCGACAGGAAGAGTGTGATGCACTCATCGAATAAATATGTCAATTCTTGATTGGCTTGTGTTGACGAGGAAAATCAACAATTGCATCTACTACGGTTTTGGGTCAACCTTGATAAATAGCAATATCCTGCAGTATTGGGCTACAAGCGGTGGGGTTAAGTCACAGCATCCGGTTTTAAGTCATTGCACGGCCCGTGTTTCCGCATGTAAACGCTCCATGAGGGTTAAGTCAGAGCAGGTCGCGTTAAGTCATAGCAGTTGGATGCTTTTCCCAATGGAGACGCTGTGATTTCTACAGCCTTACTTCAATGTTTCTTCATCCAAACACAATGTAAATACATCATATTGGAATGGTTTCAGCGATGTCACTGATGTGAACTTTGCAATGGAAACGCGTGACATGTTGGCATACACGTGTGTGTTAATATTTCGGAAACAGCATCAGAATCAATCATATTTGATGTGGTTCGAGAATGCTTTGAAACAAGAAGCACAATGGAGACGCTATCATTGAAGCAAGCGCCTTTTCTCACTTCTGAGCCATTGGGGGAAGGAAGGAAGGAAGGAAGGAGAGAAGAAAGAAGGAAGGAAAGAAAGAAAGAAAGGAAATGCCCAAGGGTGATTAACGAGGTTTCTAACGAGGTACCAACGAGGTCCTAACGAGGTCCTAACGAGGTCTCAACATGCTCCCAGCCCAGCAGTGGGCCCATTTCTCTACTTCCCTATCAATGCATGCTTCTTCAGTGGTTAGTTGTCCAAAAGTAGACAATACAATGTTCCTATACAAAACAAAATCAAAAATCAACCAGTGAATAGCTGCTATGTAAACTCTATGGGAAACCACTTATGAAATTGAAACAGGAAGATTCCACTTGAAACATGTCATGAACACAGTGTGCCATTGCGTTTTGGCTCTAAACCACATACTTATCTAAAGAAAGAAATGTAAGCAAAATATCACTTGTTGACACTCTTCCCCATGGCACACCGGCATGAGACAACTTCAGGGTGGATGAGAACCCCATTGACCTAGTAGCACAGATTCGCAAGGCACACGCTCATTGAGGGACCAAAAAAGAAGTTTCAACTCAACAAACATATCTGTAAACCATGGTTCAAATCTTCATTTCCGCAAGGCACACGCTCGAACGCTACGACTTAACACACGATGCTACGAGTTAACCTCAGTACCTAGTAGTCGTTCCCAAGTAGGGACGGCCCGTGATTTCAAGCTTTAGGCTATAAAGAAGCCATGTCCTCATGTGATGGTCAGGAAGACCGGTTCGAACTGAATCCTACAATTTTCACAGCTGCAGAATGCTGTGGGTCAATCCCATACTCCAGCTGTTCACATCCCCCAAACGACCAGTCACTACTGTAGTCAAGCTGTTGGGATGTTCATCTACTCATTTATCAGTTAATTCATATTGACCCAACTCGCCACACATCTCATGTCAGCTGATATGCTTCTTCTCCGCTTGTTTGCCACTGAGCCAAGGATGTGCGGAACGCATTTCCCCTGCTCTGGCCCGGCGCAGTTGAGTTGCGCAGTTGGGGCAGTTTCAAGGGATGGATGGCGGGTCCAAGTTGTGCGTTGTGGATTAATATGGTTGATGGATAATAATGGTTCATAGTCGCTAGATGTCGCTAGTGATGGTTGATAATAGTCATGTTTTTTGTGGTGGTTTTCCCACTTCTGGGCTAAGATCAATGTCAACCCAACAGCAACATTCACCGGCAATCTGCACTGGTGATGTCACTCCTGTCACAAAATCGGCCCCAAAAGCAGTTGATTCATCATGCCATCGCAGTTTCGATCCGCGCTTGTCGTGGCGGCTGCCCGTCAACAGAATTTCAGCACGCAGCTCGGACAGGTCAGGATGTACAGTAAACAATGCAGGAAGCATTAGGATTATTACATAACCATCATTCTTTCCCACATTCCAAAACACCCCTGCTTTCAAAGAACGAAGCACATATTCATATGCCTCTGCAAGCGGTACTCCCAAACCGGCAGGTGGAATAACACGCTCCTCGTGGCAAACCGACATGAGGTGGTAATTTCCCAGGTAATCACAGCATCCGAACTTTCAAGGTGTAGATTGAACTTTCCATACGTAGATCATCCAGAAATCGTGGAGTTCAATCTCCCGCTACTGACACTGCTTCAACCATGAGCAACAATCAAAATAATGCTAGATTCATGCATTCATAAACCACCCACGGTCTACCTTAAAATAGGTGGTGATGCATTCCGAATATAGAGGGTTAATGATCTATGACTATAATCTAATCTAACTAACATTTTGCATCATCAAACGCAGCCACTTCGTCGCCAAATTTCAAATTGCCGTGTAATGTTGGTCTATGAAGGCGCATACACCATGACCACACTCACAAATCCCACCGGGCCTCCCAGGTACAACATGTGGAACTCGCCACAATCGACGCCGTTCGTTTCGACTGACGCAGCCAGCACATTGACGAGTTCGATGCCGCACTTGGCTGGGATTAAAAACTAGTTAAAGATCATGACATGACTAATAGCAGCGTGGTTACAGTATTACTGATGGTAGTGTTTGCTTAATAATTAACAATGATTGATAGAGTGACATCGAGTAACAAGTATCACTGGGATGAAACTGGAGATTTGTGATAATTACTCCCATTTCGTTCATATATCATGTAATGTTGATACGAGTATACGAGTAGGTATCTCTGATTAAAGTTGTTATGATGGATAGTGCCATTTGTCTACTGTCATTGTCGTGATACAGAACTTGTTGCGGTGATTGTCTGGTGTCATCTCGATCACAATACAAGCATAGTCGACCGGTATCAATAGTGAGAAGTCTACGAGATGTTCATGGTGATAGAAACCAAGGTGTTCAATATTGATGCCAGTATCAACCAGCATAGATGTGGATAGTGATGATATGAAAGTTAATGGTTTGTCCAAATAGTGCACTTCTGAAAAGGCAAATCAATGGAAATCCAAATAGTTCGCACATAAGTTCGGAACAGAAATTCAACATATGTGTAACCCCCAGATGATGCTTGTTGCTTGATGGGGATATCAACAAGCCATCAAGATCTGCATGGCATTCAGTACCAATTAACATCATGCAGGATGCAAGAACAAGAAAGAGCCGGATTGTGTTCAGATATCTCACTGACTGCATTGATTGGTGAATATGTTGCCTGCTGGGTGAATGGTTGAACTCAGAGCATGGATGATCAGAATCGGCTGCCATTGTTACACCCCATGCAATACCAACCTGCGGGCCCAACCACCCCAAAAAATCTATGCCTTTCGCTTTTGCGTGGGCTATGAGAAGCAGTGTAAAAGATGTATATGTAAGTCAGCAGGGTAGTATAGCAACCGACTCTTTGATGTATCGCTCCCAAAGACATCAGCTGTGCATCTAGTTCATCATCAATCAAAGAGTAGCTTCACTGTTGAACAAATAGTGCAATCTTCGGCCCAGGGTTCATTAGGGCCATTGATACCGCCTATCTTCATCTATCTTCTAACCATCCTGGGACTGGGATCACATCCTGCAGCAGCGCCTGCACCCCCAACATCACTAGCTCGCCAAAGACGCTGCCAAAGGTCAGACCGCCGATGAAGTACAAGTTCCTGGCGCCATGCACCACCCTCCTCTTGGTCCTTGCTACTGAACCCCACGTGGTCCTTGGTACTCAACCCAAGCAGTAAGAGGAGGGGGGTGACACATGGGAGACACTTGGTTGCCCAAGATGTTAGCAGGGATTTGTAGTGACCGTTTATGGGTTCCCCGAACTTGAGGACAAAGAAACCCTTCATAAGGCCCTTCTTATCATCGGCGTGCTGACTTGGGGTCAACGACTGCAGCATCATACTTAACCATCAACCATGATCAAAATGGCAATCTAAAGCATAAAATGAGTTTTTGCCCCAAAGCGTGCCCAGCACAGGGCAAACCAGGAGTCGCAGCAAGACCCACATGTTGCAGCGTAGGTTTGAATGGCAACTGCACTTGAAAGTGCTGATTCCACATGTTTCAGCGGTAACATCCGCATGTTTCAGCAGGCTTGCCATTCAAACCTACTTATTGACTTGTTTGTCCATCTTTCTCATCAACCAGAGTCCATTGCTATAAGTTGCAGAACCAGCAAAGATTGAAGTTGCCTAGTCACCCCCCCCTTTTCTCCCCCACAAAAATATACATCACATAGAACCATCAACCATAGACTGCTAAGACATTCAAAAGCTATTGGCCTTTGCGGATTCGAGATGGACAAGTAAGTCATTACAACATCCCAAATTCAACAGAAAGGACAAACAACTCATTCTTTGACCGAATGTTTCAGCGGCTCTGCGCGTGTTTCAGCGCCTTCCCACATCTTTCAGTGGTGGATGAGAATTTGTTTGCCTTTCCCACCAAATCTTTAAACCCAAGTGTCAGGATACCATGGTCGATGGGAACGTTTGCACTTAGGCTGGCCAAGACTTCTAAAGGAACAAGTCCAATGTGCTAAAAGATGCTTCAAAGTTGGGAAAAAGTAAAGATGCAAAATCCATACACTCACGAAACATTGTTCTTCTAACCCAATGCTAGTTCCATTTGGCTGCAAAGGCATGTCATGACACCTGAAGATGAAGACATGGAAACTACTCTGCAATAATATTGAATTGTGGTATGATGATACTTGGTTGATATGATATGTGTTTGCAATTTATGATTCGTCCTGCCCCCCTCCTCCCTTCTCCTGAGGAACCCATATGTGTACAATTCAGCTCAAGTATACGTGGAAGCCTTCCAGGTGTGTTATTTGATTTCTTACGCATCATGTGTGAAAACAACATGTCTTCAATTTATGTTGGAATCAGAATGTGTGATTGTCATATTATCGAACATTGTGTGATTTGAATGTTGTTTCTGTGTTGTAAAAATAGTTTCAATATAACATAATCAATCATGTGAGAAACGACATTAGCGATTGACATTTTGCCAAAACACGTGCGACCTACCATGAACTTTGGAAGCCATCAGGATCAGAAAATTAGCAGCCACAAATTTACAAACTGTTTAGACAAACTTCTGCACACAAATTGTTCATTCATGTTTGTTTCGGCTTCTTCAACCTCATTATTTCTTGTATTTAATTGCATTAAAACTGATTCGAAATGGAACAACACTGTGCATCATATTTTTTCCCATATGAAAGGGGTTTGAAATTCTTTGGCTGGGCTGCGATGCTAATTGCAAAGCCAGAATTTTACCAAAAACCCAATTAGGACCTTTCAAAACTCAATGAGCCAAGCTTGGCCCATCAAAAAGGAGTTTGACTTGAGTTGTTTGTATACCAATTACTCCCATAAAACTCACATTAGCACATGTCACTATCCACATCTCAGCTGTGACTTCCTCATGAACAAACTGTCACTTCCAATGACCAATGGATTTACGCTTTAAACCCAAAATTATCTGATTCTGGTTCTTCTTGTTCTTTTCAGGTGACACGGCTTCTGGTGATGCATAGATGGGGTGCCCAGGAATCGTGTACCAGGTACCAGGTACAACAAATCGCAACCCCAAAATATGAACTTGGGCATGCTGCCCGGGACCGGCCTGTGAGAACCCAGTCCCAAGAAAGAACTGCGTTCGACCCACATCGCTCAAGCAACCAAATGTACAAAACAGCAGCGGATCCGGTTCCATCTATGCAGCAAAAAAATTCAGCATGTAATTACTTGCTGCCACAAGATCGATACACAGGTCATGTGTCTGTTTTGAGAACGCTTGGTGCGTCGCTTTCCATCTCCGGCTGAACATCCAGCTATCCTAAAATCTCCAGCAGTGCTCCAGGATGCGGAGCTGCTGCGTCCTTATCACGCTGTTGTCTGCCTCTTCGAGCGTCTCCTTTACTACCTGCGCCAAGAGTCGGAGGGGGGCCTGGCCCACGGTTTCGGACTCATGCATCAAAATAACCTAAGATTCAATGTATGCACAAATAGAAAGACTAAATTTACACTAACAGTACACACATATCTTTATATCTATCTATATATAGTATTATATAGATTGATTATGCATCTATCTAATTCTATGTATTTGCAGGATATATGTATATATATATATATGTGTGTATATGTTTATTTGCAACACGTCGGCATAGATATAACCAAAAAGGCAAACGTGTGTATGTACATGCACATGTGATGCTATATGCATGATGTATGTTGAGGACACATTGCATCTGTCTAAAGTTGATTTTCTCATCTATGCCTAGAAGTTGTTGTGCTATATATCTAAATGTATATTATCTATGTATATATATATATATATGTATATATGTACATATCTATATATGCATACATATATATGGTCTATAGTGTATAGTCCATAGTGCTCCTTCAAACACGTCCTTTTTTCAACCCTGTTTCACCGTGACATGACTTGGGATGCTTGTTGGTACCACCGTGGACCCGATAAGCCATGTATCTCCACCTCTGAAAACATGTGATAAAAACTCGTGGTAAGCCCTGATCATCCGCCAAAAACAGGAGCGCGCTAAAATGACTGGTCTACAAAATCCCCTATGGTAATGGCATGTAATGGCCTGATGATCATATCTTGGGGTGCCCAGCAATAATCATCAGTAGGTTCACTCATGGGTCAATACACAGCTGGATCGTGCTATGAACCAACGATTTCATCATTCATAAACAATAAATCATTGCATATAAAAACTAGACTGTGGCACAGACAATATACATCATTCATTAAACACGAATTAGTTAGTTTATGAACTATGAAAATACCTGCACTTGTAAACTATGAAGATACCCAGAAAAAAATCTTTGAAAAAAACGTCCCTCCTTTACAAAGCTCCCCTGCAACCAGCCCCTTCCACCCACCCTCCGCCTGAGCCAAGCCCAAGGACAAGATGAACATGGAGTGACCCTCCGCACCCTGCGGCCAACGTGCAAAATGGACGGAAAAAACTGGCTTATGGCTGGTAAAGGTATCATTATGGCTAGTATGGCTATTCTTGCCACGATTAGAAGCCATATCATCATGGCAATGGTTCATCTTGGCTAGCGATGCATAATAATTATAGACAATTGTTAGATTATAGTCTTAATTAATGTTAATATTCTTAATTACATTACATAAAATGATGAAATAATAAGTGTCAATAATGATGAATAGTAGGTCATCATGATTTTCATGATGGTGGATTATCGTTTACAATCGTTTACAAACATGATGACTTTCGATGGTACCATGGAGTATCCGCTCCATTTCTGCAAGATTGGGATTCTCACATCCCAACCCTTCAGCTAGGTCTGCTTAGGCACCTCGTCTGTTTGGATCACTATGTACCCTCAGGATAGCCATGGCCTGTCAGTCAGTCCTTGGCGATATATCTATATCTATCACCTATCTGTCTATGTGTCTATCCATCTATTGGACAGGCTGCCTCAAACCACCGCAAAAGTGTTACTTCAAACGAGGGAACCACTAGTTTCGGGGTCATGCAAAGAATAGAGACTCATTGAACAAAAACAATAAATGAACTCAAGAAGTGGATGGAAATGAGGGCTCCGAACCCCAAGAGAGGTTGCTCGACCTTCAGAGACCACTCATTGGGCCAGGCTCAAGGTACAATGAATCGATCCCAAACATAAGTACTGGATCGGTCGCAACTACCGCAGCACCAGCGCCTGCTGAAGAATACGATCACCGGGCATGAAGACCTGTAACGAACAGCGGTGGCTGGTGGACCGGTCAGCACTTGTAGCTATGGTGGTGCCCCCAAGAGCGGGTACATCATTTTGGGATCTCATTGGAGGCTGGGATGAACCTTGAGCCATTGCAAACCTTCAACCAGAATCATTTGGAATGGAATGGACAAGGCCCCACAGGTGTTTCAGGACCCAACTAGGGTGGGATCTTTGGTCCCTTGGCATTGGCACTTTACTGCTGATCCTTGCTGGGTTGTAGCCGCGGGTCAGCACTCTAGCCACCCAGAATGGGACTGAGTGATGTTTCATTGGTTCACCTGCATTCCGCCTGCCAGTCAACATGTATCGATAGTGATACGGAAAATCACTGGTCGCAGCTCTGAAACCCACTGCAAGCATAGAAAATCATAGAAACCCGTAGAGCGTTAGCTGCTAAACCAGAAGGTTCCTCAGCCATCCCTCTCAGCATCTCCCACTGCCCCTGAGGTTACGAACACGCACCGTGCCATAGTTCAGGATCTCTGCTAAAAATTCCTGCAAGCGCCGCAGTAGATGGATGGAATGGACAGTGGATCATAATCAACCTGCCTATCTAGCAACCAACAATGGGAAGCAATTTCAGAGATGCAGAAAAACATGAAATACTCCCGTGTTTGCTACAAAAGGGGGTGCAATATTCCCAGAAGAGTGACACGCATGCAGACAAATTCTCAACGTTGGTCAAGCCATGGTCCCACAACGCACCTAGACGGGCCCCTCTCTACACCAGTCCTACAATACACACCAAGCAACAAGCGTCCTAAAACACTGCACCCAGAAATCCTTCTGTTGCAGAAAGACATCGGACTCATCAGTCCAATCCCCAAACATTTGGAGCATCAATGAAGGGGCAGCCTTAGGTGTCGCGAACACCAATGATGTCAATTATTTGATGATTGAGTTCTGCTTATCTGCTAGATCTCTTGATGCACATCTGCAAATTGTTGACCTCTTTCCATACTTTACAAACCTCAACAATCTAGATAGTTTTACTCCTTACTATCTAAATTATTTCCATATGTATACACACAATACTCTATTGTAACCATTTGTGACCGTGTTCCAGATGGTTGACAGCGTGACCCCCTCCTGCGAGGTCTTGGCAAAGATGGACCGTTCACGAAGAATCTTGGCGACCTTGACAACTCACATTTGATTGATGGGCATTGCTGCATCTGCAGGAGGAAAAAAAACGGCACCAAGCTCAATACGAAGCAAAGTTTGGGTATCATTGGGATACGTTAGGAATTATCTGCAATCATTGAGAAGCAATTGAAGTCTGGGTAATAGCTCATAAAAATTAGGATTGCTGAAATTGGTTGCAGTAGCTAATTGTGTCACTCTGCGTGACATGATTCAACGAAAATTACTAGAGTCGCCGGTCGATCTTGGTCATTTTGGTCTACCGAAGGCCTACCTAAAGTCTGTCCTTTAGCAATAGAGGCTTCTTTCTCATCCACTATCAGTGAAGAATTGCCTTTTGGCACAATGCTTCAGAAGCAAAGTCTTCGAGCGGTCAAATTCTAGTCCCGCCGTTTGTCCCCAAGCAAATAAAATCTCAATCCATTATGAATCGATCATAGTGTGATTCACGACATATGCAGTCATCCACATCAAGTAAGCTTGGTCATTCACCAATAGTGATCACATGTGGTCACTTTTCACCCATGCTGATATTGGTCACCTGGGTAGGTGCACCCAGGATCTCAGAAGCTGCCCCCACGTCTCCCTGGGCTCAAAGACTCGCTCGGAGCTTTTCACCTGTCGAAGCCAGTGGAGTGCGGCCGCTCCGCCCCTAAAGTGTCTGAAGGCTGGTGAATCGGTGAAGCAACCCATTAAAACAAACACGGGGGAACCTACCAACAACAGGAATGACAACGCTCCAAACTTTTTTTGTCTGTTGATGGATCTTCTGTTTGGAGGTAAACTGCCTGTTGGGGGGTAAACTGCTGCCTGGTTGAGTTTATTGCTCAACCGAACCCAGCTCCACAAACCCCCAGCCATACAGAAATTGGCATCAACTATTTTGGATTCGCAATATTCACTCCTGATAATGAAGGATCGCAATCAGCCATTTTCACATATACGTGATACAACGTGATGATTTTGTGGAATGGCCAACCCACATCAGAGCCATATCGATCCTATCGGTGTCAGGTCTGGTCTGGCACCTCATGGGGTCCATCATCTCGCTTGGCCCCCAAATTGATTTGCTAATCTTAGACCGATGACATCCTATGACCATTCGTAAAGGCCCTGGTATTTCTCTTTCATATCCCGACTCAATTGTTGATGCTTGAATGTTTGGAGTCAAGAAAGTATGCTACTGTCAGTGCCTCTTGAGCCACGATCCCTCCCTCCTCCCTCTGCCTGTTGCGTAGCGTTCGGATTCCCTGTGTTCTCTCGCACAAGGAGTGGCAGAACCTCGTACAGAATCCATAGAATCGGTGGTGGTGCAGCTCTGAACATGTCAAAACTGGTCAAATCAGAATGCCCACAGCAGCTAATGCAGCAATTGCAGCAGCAAAAACATGAAGGAGAAACAACAACAACAACAACAACAACAACAACAACAACAACAACAAAACAACAACAACAACAACAACAACGACGACG
>VSDK01006318.1:18975-35354 GCA_009767595.1 Symbiodinium kawagutii | reverse complement strand
ACGACGACGACGACTACGACTACGACTACGACTACGACTACGACTACGACTACTCCTACTGCTACTGCTACTGCTACTGCTACTGCTACTGCTACAACAACTACAACCACAACTACAACAAAAACAAAAATAAAAACAAAATCCAACAACCAACAAGAACATAATAGCAATAACTGCAGCAATAGCAAGAAAAGAACAGCAAATATTACAAAACAGTTACAAAACAGCTACGAGTGCTACCACATCCTCAGCTGCAGCTACAAGAGCTAGAATCCACACAAATAAATGGGGGGTCTCAAAATAGGGGTACCTCCAAATCATCTCATATTGATCATTGTTTATCGATAAACCGCCCATTATTGTGGGTCCTTATTTTAAGAAACCACCACACCTTCATGTCCTGCATTTCAAGTGCCAGGACTTGGAAAGACCCAGGATGCGGTGTCCAAACATGGAGGTTTCCTCACTTGGATGTGCAGGCACGGGGTCCCTCAGATATAGCCACGAGTAGATGTGGTGGTTTCCAACTAGGTGACCCTAAAATCATCCAAGATGAACCATTTATAGTAAGTAAACCCACCAGTTTTGGGGTTCCTAGTTTACGAAACATCCATATATACCCTTTTAAGCTGGGTGGACGAACCCTGTTGCCATGGTGAATGCAACGGCAGTTCCTAGGAACCATCGCGCAACTAGTGGTTGGGAGGTCCTACACCTGCAACCAGCCAGTCTTGGTCTCCTGACTTTTTCTCGTTCCCGTGGCATTTCCTGCAGCAAACAACGCTAAGGAGCCAAATTGGACATGAAAAGGGGGGGTAATGATATAGGTGTACATATATATACATATATATATATATATACGTATATACAGATATGTATTAATCTGAATAAATAAATCTATATATATATATATTTACATATATACATGTGCAATATGTATACATATATATATATACCTACATGAATATCGGTGTGTATATATATATACATATGTTGTAATGCACAGTATGCAAAGTACACATAAATACACATACGCACCTATTGAAGAACCTGCAAAGTTGCAAAGTTTCGTTGATCGAATAAACTCTGCCACTCAGTTGTAGGTACCAAGGTTGTGATCTGCGCCACGAAGAGTTCGGCTCCTCTGGACTTCTATGCGAACGTCTAGCGCATGAGTGAAAACCTCAAAAGAGTTCTAACTTTGAAGCTCAAAATTTCGAAGCAATAGTAGAAGAATCGTTGGAATGGGGAACTGTTTTGATTGAGAGTCAGTTTGATGTTTCAAACCCAGCATAGCCCTCCAGAATCTGGATGAAAAGAAGCTCATCAAAACTACTTCACGATCTCCCGGGCTGTGCTTCGGGGTTCATGTGAACTTGATTGGTTGATTATCCGAAGAGGTTGCTGCCAATCCTCAGCTGAGTGGAACGTTTCGCAAAGCTGCAAAACTCGTTGCAACTGTGTTGAGTCAGCTAGTTGCATCTTGCTGGAGGCATCTGTGGTAGCTTAGCCGAATCCCCCCCTGCGCCTCCAACCCTCTTGCGATGACCCCGCGATGCAGCACGGTCAAAAAGCAAATCTGAGCGGGGCGTCAAAAGAATTGATTCTGGTGCATGCATGTGGATTATAAACTTGGTACATGTATGTTAAAATACCCCAGGTAGGTTGATAATCAACTTGAGTACGTTAGGGTTGTATGGCTTCAACAACATGGCTTTGATGGTTCTAATATGATACCATGCTGACATTGTTGATACAACAGTTCTATTATGCTCTAATTCTCCATATCTGTTCATATTCCTATGGTTTTTAGAGGTTATTCCTATGGTTTTTAGCCGAATTTTTGGCCATAGTCGGTACCTTTCGGTGCCGTGGCGATGGAGAATCAGAAATGGACGCTTCATACGACCCTTTGATCTACTTGGTCACGATCGCAATTGCTGATTCTCAACCGCAGGTGAACCATCCACCATCCCAACAACCTATCAACCATCACCAACCAACCAACCAACCTACCAACCATCACCAACCTACCAACCTACCAACCTACCTACCACCTACCTACCACCTACCACCAACCAACCACCTTCCAAGGCACATCCCTTGGACCCGCACAGCACTTCCCCACCTGCAAGGCCTGCACTTTCACCGAGGACCAGAACCAGGAGCCCGGTAGAATGCTACCTGTCCCAACGCCCAACGGCGCTACTGGTGAGTCAGATAAGTGATTATATAATAGTGAGTAATGGTTGTTGATGGCAAACTGGTGATTAATAGTGATTACTAGTGAGTACTGCAAAAATTCATAGTGATTAATAGTGGTTAATAGTGAGTTATGCTACTGGTTATTGATGGCAAAAAACTGGTGATTAATAGTGATTACTAGTGAGTAATGCAAAAACTAATAGTGATTAATGGTTGTTGATAGTGAGCTATGCTACTGGTTATTGATGGCAAAAAAACTGGTGAGTTTAAAAATGGTTCATTGGTGATGAATTGTGATTTTGTAATTATATCTTAAAAAAGGTATAGTATCAACATATATATATATGCAATTATATAAATATTTGTATATATATATATACATATCAATATGATTCAATATGTAATTATTCAATATGTCAATGTGAATGTATCAATGTCAATGTGTATTAGTTGGTGGTTCATGAGTGGTTAAGAATCAACTTAATGGTGGTGGTACCACTGGTGAGAGGTGGTGAACATCTCCTTGTGTTTTTCCAGGCTTTCTGTCCACTCCACGTGGTCCAAGATGTTCATCCATCACGTATTCCACGTGGTTGAAGCTAATTAGCAGCTACTGATATCTGATGTTTCTTGCCCTGTCCTTGTTTCAGGGCCTCAAATGACAACCACTTTGGTGGAGCACATCATAGCTCAAGACCATTCACCAATTCTTATCTTTCAGAACAGGATGCTGCCCAGGTTGACTCACGGCAATCGACGTGTCTCTGTGTGCAGCAGCAGCAGCAGCAGCAGGAACACCACCACCGCCACCACCACCACCACCACCAACCAAAACAACAACAAGAACAACAACAACAACAACAACAACAACAACAACAACAACAACAACAACAACAACAACAACAAGAACAACAAGAACAACAAGAACAACAAGAACAACAACAACAACAACAACAACAACAACAACAACAACAACAACAACAACAACAACGCCGGCAGAAGCAGCAGCAGCAACGATTCGCCGTCCCAACTCCCCACCTGGTCCCAGGATGTCTCCGCTGGACAAATGTCCGAAGGGCGCCAGCTCCAGTCCCGGTGGCGTGATCACGCGCACGTGGCCCAAAGTCAACTGCGGCTGGCCACTGCTGGGAGCTGCAACCAGTGGTAGATGTGGTCACCCGACCCCTTGCAATTGTTGATCTGTGAGACGGCAAGTTCACATGTTAACCAGGAACTGTACTGGTCACAACGAATGCTAGTAGGAGCAGTCATTCTACTCAAGAACTCACAGCAATTACGCTTGGCCATAAAGTTCTACCTTGCACTGGTTCTAGCCTGTAATCACTGGTTGCAAGTAGCTATTTGCGATTAGTTGTAGGCTTTACCGATCACTACCTCTTTGGATGAACCTAGCATGCGGGATAGAGCCTTCACAGTGCTTCCTATGCCCAAGTCAACTTGCAATACTTAGGTGTTTACTTCTACATATGTAAGACAATATTTTGAAAATAGCCATATGTGAACATAGAACACGAAGGTTGAGTAAGGTTGACTAAGGTTGACTAAGAACACCCCCTTAACATCCATATTACCATATATGGCTCTGATAAACTGCTATCCCGTGCTTCAACTGATCATTGTTGGGACTGAAGTTCTGATCCGTTTTCAAGATCCGGATGGCATGGTCCCTCGCTCACTACCAGTTGCAAACTAGATTATCATAATTTTCCTTCCAGGGTGGCCACAGATTTCGAAAATGTTCTCCGCTTGATAGGGTACCATTTACCCTCATTGACCCATTCTTTGCTGACCACTTTCAAGAACCAAAGGAGACCAATGCGAGACAGTGCAGCAAAAGTTTTCACAACACTATTTGTCAAGATCACACCATCCCTTGAGGCAAAGCACATTGCAGAAAGGCTCATGATGTATGTGCCCTTACGTGCATTTATGTACATGTATGTACATGTACATAGAGGCAGGGAGACGGAGAGATGTATATATGCATACGAATGCGCGTGTGCAGTGTGAATAGATGTATGTGTATCAGATACGCATATGCATATCATTCCCACACAATTAAATGTATACAAACCACCATCACGCTTTCCCATGCTCGGCCCCAAGTTTACAACACCACCGAGAGCTCCCAAATGGTGGCCGCGGGACGATGGCATAAGTGATGTTGGACGCAGGGTTCAACAGCTGCTTGGGCAGAAAAATCTGTGCATTTTCCGGCTCGATGTAATCCTGTGACAGCGATCCCAGCTATGAGTTCCAGTCCCCCGGGGTGGTTGTCCCTTGGGGCAAGGCGGATGTGAAGACATGGACGGTATCAGCAATGGTGAACTTGCGGTTGATGATGGTTCATCATGGCTGATGATAATTAGTGGTGGTCAATGATGTGTCTGATTCAGTTGTGATCACTGATGGCTGATGATGGCTGATGATGGCTGATGATAGGGACCAGAACAGAACAAGAATCATAGGAAAATGTACCAACGTTATGTAACCTCTAAGCCGGGTTATGTGTCTACCACGATTATGTGCCTACCGCGGTGGAGGTACTCCCATGCCAGCGACAAACTCAGCCGGTTCCATCCCTTCTGAAAACCATGGGAAACACCAAACGAGCGAGCTCGGGGAACTGTGGATTCGAGTGGATTATGACTTGCGGAAGCTCAAAGCTTACCATTACATCAAGTGTCAAAACAAATTCAGCTACTTCTGGTTGGTGGTTTCAAGCCCTTTGAAATTAGATTCAACCACCAAACCATTTGATAATACTCGGGAAAAGAAAAAAGTTAAATGAAAAGCACCTGCCAGCTTTTGAGTAGGGGAACCTGTTCGGTCAGTCCTCCCAGGTGCCCGACGCGTCATCCCAACAGGTCGATCCCCCGCCCGCGGTCCCCGGGAAAGAAGATCCGTCGCTCCACGTGACGACCAAAGAAGTCCATGAGCTCCGAACTCAGGTCGACGTGTTGACACAGCGGCAGATCCTGGACCCACCAGGGCACCCAAGCGTTAGCGATTCGTTGGTGTTTGACTGAGGTTAACAGCGACCAGGAAAATGCATGAAAATGCTATAGGTACAATTATAGTCACTCTAGTTAAATGGTTTATTAACTATAGCTTGTACCTAGGGGGCCCCACTTGGTGCAGACTCGGAGGAATCCAGACAAATATGACTCTGGCCGGACGGACCTGGGCCCGCCAGTGGGGCACAGCTGTTGCGCAATTGGCCCTGCAGTATTTTGGGGTACAAATGCTGATATCAACTGATACTAAGCTATACACTAACAACTCAAATGAACGGATATCAATTGATTATATCAGAACTGTAGTTCAATCGTTGGTACCGGGATACAACAAATGCTAACAATTAGCGTGATTAGTCTCATACGTACGAACATCTGAAAACCGGTGCGCCCATGCACCGATATGGTCGCACAAAAACTGCTATGAGTTTTGTGTGGATACTGTTTGTCACCACGTCCAAAAGAAACAATGCCGTGCATTTGTTGGATGATGTTTCGCAAGGGTGAAGATTGGATCTCGGCAGCGACGTATATCCACGACAGTACGGTACTTTTTTTGTGCTGCAAATGGAATTGTCCATGGCCATGGTGGTAACTACTGACCATCCCAGTTCATAGCTATTCTTAATAGGCAAACCACCAGTGACTTGGTGATACACCGTTGCTTAACCTTTGAAAACTCTCAGAGAAGATAAGATCCACAAATCCCACCCTGGAATGGTAACGTGGGCACCGCGCTCGACATAATTCAACAACCGGCTGCCGCTGAAACCAGAAACTTGGCCACTTTCTTGACCCTTCTTAGCCACCAGTCGTCCATGATCATAGACTTCACCATTCCTCTCTGCAGCACAATTCATAATTCGGCATAAATCAACCATCAGACGAATGGCGAATATGATGATGAATCAACCAGTAGGACATATGACTTCACCATTGGCACTCCGTTGGCAGCCCATTGGCATCCACTTCCCATGATGAAGCCATTGCAACCAGCTTCGCGCCTGGAAGTTGGGCCGTGGCAGCAGCTCTGGACGGAAACCTGAGGCGGCGCCCCATGTCGGTTCAGGGAACCCCCTGTCTGTCCTATGTGTCTGATGGGTTTCACTTATGGATTTCACTGATAGTTTTCTGATAGTTTTCACTTATGGTCAATCGCTTAATTGGTCTGGTGAGAGTTCATTCTGATGATTTACTATGGCTAGTTCAAGTCGCTGCGTAGTTAATGATTAAGAATGGTTGATTAATGGTTCAATAGAGGTTGATTGCTAGTGAGTATTGAAGGAGGGTTCATGGTTGGCTTGCGCGAAAAAGCGAAGCAAGGCGAGGAACAATGATCGACCAATGACAGCAACTAATCTGGTTGGTCAATTAGCCAGAGTTGGTCAGTTGGCTGTGGCCTTTTCATCATTAGGTTGATTTTCTGGTTCAGCAATGTTTGCTACTCATGCATCCATCAACAGTCCATTGCTGGTTCAGCTTCATCACCCAGGCGAACCCCAAA
Organism: Symbiodinium kawagutii; assembly: GCA_009767595.1. NCBI lineage: Eukaryota > Dinophyceae > Suessiales > Symbiodiniaceae > Symbiodinium > Symbiodinium kawagutii. Next base: position 28,607 of record VSDK01006318.1, on the reverse strand, counting down.
GAGTGACCTTCAGCATTGTTGCAGCTGTCTCCAAAATGACCAAATTGGGCATTGTGTGGGAAAGACCAAGGGTTAGTTTGATCCCAGCAATGTTCGGATGTGGATATGGATAGGGTATCAACATGGATAAGCTAGGCTGGGTGCTACCCTTGGAGCTTGTGTGATCCCAGTCTCGACAAGACAACTTAGAACCTTTTTTGGAGTGATCTCTGCATTCTGCCCCCTAATACCCTAGTACTTAAAACCCCTCTGGCGACAACCAAAAACTCCAGGAGGTCTCATGAAAGGCAGCGCGGCTCCAAGCTGGGTGCCCCCGGCGATTCAGAACCTCCGCATCCCTGGGGAAATCCTTCAGCAGGGAAGACGGATCGATACAACAGCAGAACCACTGACCTTTGGCGCCCCTTGGGTCAAAGCCAGCGGAAAAGGATGATTGATCAATGACTCTACCATTACACAATGGTTGATGATGGATGGTTGATGGCTGAACGTTGATCTAATCATTGGTCTAATCGTTGATTCACTGCTGATCGGTGTAATAGTTGGTCGAATGTTTGATTAGGTAATGGTGACTAATGGTGGCTGACGGTGACTAATGATCACTCATGGTTATGAATGCATATTATGATTTGTAATTTATAATGCTGGCTTACGGTCAGGCTTGCTGAGGCCTAACCAAAAATCAGCTACAACAACGGGGAGAATAACACCCTCCACGCTGTCCAGCTTGTGCCTTGGGAAAACCACCGTCGGTAGACTCCAATTCCGTACACACCCAAAGGGGTGGGTTTGTTGGTATGCATGACTGTGAATGAAAATATTTATGAAAAACAACCCTACATGATATTCATCATACTATCCCGTCTTGGGTGGAGTGTAGTACAGCGGCCTATGTATACAATGAACCTGGCAGGTCCAAACAAGAACGATCAATCAAAGCTGCCACGAGATTAATCCCAAAGAATACGATTCGCAGAGGCCATCCTACACAATCCCTCGCCTCAGGTGGTTTCAGATCTGGACCCTGTAGGTTTTGCCAAAGATGGGTCTAGAACACCAGCAGGTTGGCAAGTCGCCCCTCAGCAGGTCACATTTCAATTGTTGCAGATGCTGGTTGGTCAGCGGGTACTCCCGTCGTGGAGTTACCCCAGCTAGAGACTCCCGAAACAATCAATAAAATCAATAGACATTGATCTTGAAGATCAATGGCATCAATGGCATGGTTACCCCTGGATAATCATAATTAAGTAGGTGATATCACCCCCAAGATGTTTGAAGGTTTCTTCAGGCGATCCTGAGACTTTTGAGACCACCGCAAACAAAATCATCCCAATGATGATACTCATCAAACCAAACACAATGAAAGTCAAGACATTGTCTCGCAAACTAATGGAAGACCGCTGTTTTGGTCTTTTTTTTCGTCCGCAATATATTGCTTTTCATGTCCTCAGGTCAGTCATTACGGAGGTCTCCATCTGCACGGAGTGTTTTAGAGGCGTAGTGGTGGGGAAAACCCGCTGGCGGCATCACGGATCTGTCCAACAAGGTCCCAAAACATTGGACCCTGCGACTGTTCATGACTTCCTGGCAAAAAGACCGAGAGCAACAAACGACCGGAGATCAAATGAACATCTAAGAGAAAAAAACACCAACCTCAGTCTGGTCCAAATGTTCACTAGTCCATCTTGGGGGAACCGGATATGGGATTCAGGGTGATGTTGCTGAGCCAGCCAGATCCACAGTATCCAAAGGTTGCTTCAAAGCTACGTTCATGGTGGGTTGCTTACATCCACCGTGAGGGTGTGTTGTCTTCAAATAGAAGCTCTATGCAGTTTTGCGAAAGCATATTGCCAGTGTCATTTTTCAATTATGGCCAGCATCTTTGTTGGGTCTATTCCCCCTTATTCTTAACGGGAGACCCATGAAGAAACAACCTGCACTGAGGTAATCAACTTCAGAGCAGCTAAACCCGTGACCTCCGCCAAGACGCAGCTTGCACACGGAGACAGTGATGCTGGAGGGTCCAAGGCCCAATAAGCATTCCTGAAGCAGGCACTGGCAGGGCTGTGTTGAAGCCACTGATATGCAGCCACTTAAAAGTGGATTGGGTGGTGGGGGTCATGCGAGCTGTTCCCAAGGCCAGAGCCCAGGCGCGATAGCTGAATAGTAAGCACAATACCATGGTACGACATGGTAACAAAAAATATGGCAAGCAATAGTATGGTAACCAATCGTATGGTAACCACGATCACAGTTGCGGTTGTTGGGTGCCAATTAAACTAACATGTGATAGTTAATATGTTTGAATTAGTAGTGGATAATGATAATTGGAAAAGGTGGTTGACCGTGGTTGATAGTAACGACGGAGAATACTAGTACATGGGTTGCACCCTTTGGTAACCTAACATAGCAATCGAATAGCACCATTTCCTGTGGGTCTGATAGGTAAAACTTCTACCAATGGCGGACTATTTGTTGCCATGTTAGATTAGCAAAGGGTAAATAATGGAAAAACTGTTTATTATATACACACATTTTTCTTACCATGCATAGAACACCATCATAGTGACAAGTACACAACTCATGATATGAACAAGCTACTCATGTTAAAGAACAGACAATAACACTGACCAGGCAAGCCAACCCACTTCTCTGCGGATAACTACTCTTGACAGGGCTCGAACATTTCCTGGTTTCAGCGCTGGTGGATTGCCACATTCAAAGCAAACAAGACTCGAGGTAGCCAAATGTCTTTGTGATATGGGGCCCCAAAATTGCCAAAATCAAGAGGGGACAGTCATCCAGTTGGTTAAAAGTGATCATGTTAACTAACCATCAGTCATTTCATGATTCCTATTCTGGAAACAATGACCGAAGCGACGTTGTGCAGCAAAACAACCATGTATTCTGCATGTGATGTTGTCAATCTCCACATAACGCCGATCGAACAGAATGCCGGCAAAGCGCATACGACAGGGACAACCAATCAAGTAGCTTGTTGCTTGGTTGGCTAATTGGCTGCTTATGACCCATTGACCAATTAGTGATTCGCTGGTTGTTGGTTATGACCAACACCAATCTATACAATCATGAATTAGTATCGGTATTTCTTTTCTGCTCAAGAAGCACTTAGACACCTCCAAGTCCGTTGGTGTGGAATGTAGCATTTCCACACATGGGGCCATCCATAAACCAATGGACTCCACCAAACCATCCATCTGCAACTAGAGGAAAAAAAATCGAATTTGTTGACAACCATCAACGAACCAGCTACTGTATCTAACAATCATTACTCTCTGGAAATCAATCTGGAAGTGGAAAATCCACCATGTATAGCTGGTTTATCCATCAAAACTGATGATTTTTAAGAGGGTAACCAGCTTTGTTTGTTGACACCTCCACCCTCCTTGGTCTCTGCTCCTGCCTCGCCAAAAGGTGCAGCCTCCGGCAAGACATTGAGGTCGTAGCCAGGCGTCAAGCCATCTGCAAGGAGAAATGGCCATCATTTTTGGGGATGGATCATCCAAAACATGGCTTGGTGGATCCTAACATCGACCCTATCTTGTTCATTTTGGTTGATTAGATACATCTTCCAGAACTGGTAGTTGGATCAACTCACAGATGGTTCAGTGAAACCCAGCAGGCGAAGCATTCTTTTCTGAACAAATGGTGTTCTTCTCCATGTTGCCCAACACCTCACTCTGGTTGGAAGATTGTAGGAAAGATGGTACTCTCATGAGATGTATATACCCATGCGCGGGTTGTGGTGTGTTCCACCACAAGTTTTCCACGAGTCAGGTCTGATGAGTTTTGCAAACAACCTGGAATGTCCTTGCATACGAGTCCTTCGCTATGGGATGTCCCAACAAACAGTGATAGCACCTCCCCATGGCCATCGCATACCCGGCTAAAAATCTGATGGTTTGTTGTGTTCCAAAACATTGTTGGGGGTACCACCATTTATGGATACAGTTGTTGCTATACATTTTCCTGAAAGCACTCATTTCCAAGTTTCATTTGGAGGCAAGAAACACACACTACCATTCAAATATACCCATATTAGCCAATATTTTGAAAAATCAGGCGTATATATGCATTTATATATATATATATATATATGTATGTATAAAAATATATCACCATTTATTTGCCATTTAGGTAAATTTCAAGTTCAAGGTTCCCCTAAGCGTCACGTTGGTCCATCTTCCCATGCGTTGGCAACGCATGAAAGAAGCGTTGACCGCCGCTCGTGTCGGGCGCCGCCACGCCTGAGACGGCCTCAGCAATCATGGCTTCGGCACGAGCTTTGTTGGTCATGCTGATGAGCGACTCCACATCCACGTCGTCCCCTGGTGGGATGCTGGTGGGATGCAGTGAAGGCCCCTGGCCCTGTGGCGAGCGCCCGGGTCAAGCAGTGAACCAACGTTGGGGAGAAGTTCACCAACTATAGTAGTGGGTAAACAATGGTTAATGATAGGGGAACCCGGGGTGCAGGGTCTTGACTGACAGCTATGTATGTTCCCTGGTGGTGAACCAACCTTCCCATGAACGGAAGTCAATTTTGGTGCTACTGTGGTTCAACCCTCACATGATTATCTGGTCAATTCTGGTGATAAAGGTTCGAACTTCATCTAGCCATTCCACTTTCTGAGCCACTTGGTTTACCATTCATTACATCGGAATATGTTCATTTGCTCTCTCAGGGCTAGTATTGATGGCAAACGGTTTAATGATCCAAAACAAAAAAGGACTTGCTGGAAAACGACCATTGTGCACACAAGTAAAGGGAATAAGATGCTACCAGTAGTCTATCAATAAAGAATAGGGCCAGCAAGAAAAGCATTGGAATGCATGGGGACCCAAATGACCCAATATAATCATATCTCATAATATCTCATATATATATATACTTCACGTGACAAGTACCATCTTCATGACATTTCCTGGCCATCTTTGGATCACTGCCATGTTGTTTCCCTCCCATGCCCTTCAGCAAGCTGCCAACGCTTGGATTGGCTTAGGTTGGGTTTGTTGACATTGCCATGTCGTCAGGGAGACCCCATCAACAACCAACACCTTTGCTCGGGGCTCAGTCAGTCAAGGCCTTGCTGTCTTGCTACCCATGCTCAAGTAGATCAAAAGCGCGATTGAGTTGTGACCGGAACATGTTAGTGAGTCCTAGGCTGCAAAATGACCTGTTCAGAGACCCAAAACCATCATCAGCTACCATTTGGGCAACTACCATAAGTACCACTCCTGGGGGCCGCTGCTGGCCTCCCGTATTATTAAAGGGCCAGTGGCCGAGATACCCTGTGGCCGGCTCCTGGCCTCCCTCCCAACCACCCGCAGCTCCTGAGTTTCTGCGACTTGGCGATGCCGCCATCGACTTGCGCTTCACACGCGAGGCGCGACGGTGCGAAGGCCGCCCCTCCTGGAGCAGGGACGGAAATCTTGGGGAGAGCTATACCAGTTGTGGTGAATCCTAGGGAAATCCTAGGGAAATCCTAGGCCTAGGGAAATCCTAGGGAATCCTAGGTTGTAATTGCTGTAGCTACCTGTCGCTAGCAGTTCTGCTGATAAACTTTTTGGCAGCGGGATGCAGTTGGAACGGCTTAAATGCACTGAGGTTTTACCAAAAATTGTGGTTGCGAGCCAATCACGATGTGTGAGCCTGGCAACATGCTCCAAAAACTGACCCATCCCATGGATCTCTATGGTTTCATGGAGAAGTCTTTCTTTAATTTCTAGGATGCTTGATGCACAGGTGACATGTTCATCAGCTTTGCTCCTATCTGTCAATCGGCTGTTGGAAATCCATGACTTGGATGTGCAGTTGAGGTTGGAACTGGGATGTAATCAAGGGAAATAATAGCCCTACATGGTGGATTGTAACACCTATCACCATGGTGGATGTAACCAGTTACTAGGTAGGGAGGCACATCCAAGAAGGGCTGGCCATCATCTTCATTGATTTAGCAATTCAGACCCCCAGCGGCCATCCCAATGAAAACCCAGCCATGCAAACCTTTGCATCTGCAAAATGGCTCACCTGCAACCGGCTGCTTGATCCGGGTCTTCCCATGCCAGCTTCCTGACAACCTTGTGACTATTCGCTTACCAATTGCGCGGCTTCTATTGGGCCTAATGATGGTCACCAGCATCCGTAGTTCATCACCTGCTTATGATCTTATGAGTATTGACAAGTCTCAAAGTCACCGGCTTGTCACCCAGAGTATTGGCATAATTGACCAAAGCTCATTGACGAAGCAGTTGGCAAATTGACCAGCGCTAACCATTGGTCAAAACCAGTGTCTAGCTCTTGGTCCATCTTATTTTATAATTGTTTACCGAACAAGTATTTGCTCAGCATTGAAGCAGCGTGAAGTTCACGATTCAAAAACATCAACCATCGACAATGGGTTACTGATTAGTATTCATGAGCCATCGACCGAGCATGAACCACTATGAACCACTATGAACCACTATCGACCACTACTGACGACTATCAACCATCCATCAAAACCAACATCATTCACAACCATCAGCCATCAGCAACCATCATCCACCCATCAGTAACCCGTCAATAACCCATCATCAACCCATCATTAATTCCATGGCTTCTAACACGACATCCATTCATTGCTCATTCCATGGCCTCCGTGTCTGGGAGGGAAGAGTTGACGTCGCCCTGAGGGCGGGCTCTGGGCTGCCCCTCTGCCGTGGATTGCCAGGGAAGTCTATGCAAGACATAGGAGTAAGACTGAGGATCAGTGGCTCATCTGTGGTTATCATGGATCTATGGTTAAGAATCATTTCACCATAATCATCAATGATCACTAATGATACTGGCTAGCAATATCATAAATCATGTATGGCTAGTTGATGAATTGCTCATACTCATAATCAATGGTTAAACTGGTTCGACTGAGCACTGCATATAGCCCTGCATATATACCCCTACACTTCAAATATAGATGTGTTTCCATATGTGGCATCTACGTGTGTCTCATCCAGGTGTATTCACAATTTGCATGTCTGAGTTTAAAGGGTCCAAATAATTCTTTTTTGTTATGTAATATGTAGTTGCACACATCTCTACATGTATTTTTACAAATACTATCGATGTGCCTAGAGCTTCTCCGTACTCAAAGCCCGGTTTGCTGGATGCTGTCTGCAGCTCGCAATAAGATCAATCATGGTTAGTTGATTGTTATGTGTGCGTATCCCCCTTAAGTCATTCATGGTTGGTCAGTAGATCCCCTACTTGTTTTTATCATTCCGTATCATTAACCAGTCACAGCAGCTAGTGAATTCAGCATTGGTTGCCTAATATCCCGAATGTTGGTGAACTGTATCCCCAACATTCAACCATCATCATTATTCATCACTAACCATCATTAACCCAGTAGTATCTCTACTACTAGCCATCACCCAGTACATATCTCCCAGTAGTCACCCATCACTAACCATTACTAACCATCACCCATCCTTAGCCAACGCCGGTGCGGGGTGGTGATCCCTAGCGCTGGACCTTGTCCCCACCGTCGCGCCTCGGAGCTCATGCTGAAGCGCATCTCCACGAAGGGCACTTCTTCCCGGCGCACCGCGCGCTGCGCGGCCTGGAGGACCACGGAAGGAGGACCACGCGCGGTAAGGAAGTGAGATTCGTTGGGGGTGTCATAGGGAAACCCCCAAGCCATGGGTGTTTGAATCATGCAGTTATGGCCAAGTTATGGTTGCTTCATGTTTAATCACTATAAATGATTAATAAACTGGATGATTGAAGGTTTAATCACTTGATAAACGAATATAAACGGCTGTTTCTAGAGATTCAATGACTGTTTCAGGTGGTTTCTCATGACAAATGTAAGATCACTGAAACGATATCTCTCGAAAGAACGTTCACTATGATTACAGTAAATGATTGCTTGGAACTGATATACCTTGTTGGTTGTAGATCAACATTTACATATAATTAATATATACCTTTAGGAGGATACTCTGATCTCTATGATGTTTGATGGTTGTAAGATCCCTTTCTCCGTTGTCTATCTTGTTTCATCATGATCAATGGTTCTTTGGAGTTGCTCTTCACAATGTTTGTAATATCCTATCAACACAATTTGCGGATCATTTGCATAACCAAGCGGTGTGAAGCATTTGCAATCACCAACCTTGGTCCAATTTGAGATTCTATTATCTACTCCAGAAGATGATTTACCACCCCGCATTATCAACCCCTCATTTTGATCTCGCACGTTTTTGGAGTTCATTGTTTGCAACACCATGTTTAGAGATCATAGCTCACAATCGGCTTCTCAACAGCAAATCATTGATATCTCCCAAGATTCCAATCATGATTGTAAAGCATAGAGTTTCTCCTGAACCAACCATGGTTTAACCATGTAAACCATGTAGTAAAGCATAGTTTCTCCCTGAACCAAGTTGGTTCAGAACAGTTTTCTGGCCCAAGTTCAGGATGGTTGGGCCGCCACCCAACCGTTGCGCAACGGTTCGGACCTCTACGACGACCTCCCCGTCACTCAGGAAGGCGGCAAAACTGCTATCTTGACCTGTGCCATCGGCGAAGCGGTTGAGCGACTGAAGTGGTGGTGGTTGAGTATGGTATGGTTAGGTGTTTCTCAAGTCATAGGGATTATGGTTGTGGATTAAGTGGTAAGATTATGTTATGATTATGGTATGATTCTGGTTGTGGATCAGTATTGGTGGTTGATTATGGTTGATTATTAGTATTGGTGTATCCAGGTCATGACATATCATGACCATCACTTGGTTGGCTGTTTCTCAAGTCATAGGGGTACCCCCAAATCACCCAGTGTTAAGCCTTTGTTAGTAGTAAACCAACCATACCTTTGGGGGTCCCCTATTTTAAGAAACCACCATTCTGGTTGTGGATTAGTATTGGTGGTTGATTATGGCATGTTACAATGAAAAACCATCCATTGTATTCCATGATCACATCTTACAATGGTTCTTGGTGGTTGATCATGATTTGTGCTGTTTGATGCATGTTACTTATGGTCCATAGTAGCTATCGATGATGAGTGGTGACGTTAGCAATGATGTGTTAATGATTTATGATGGCCGTTCCACGGCTACAAAGCTATCGCCCACTACCAATCATGATTTGAATCATGGGGCTACTTCTATCAGAGATCATCACCGGCTCAGCCACTGTGATGGAGCCACTGTAGTGGACACCAATCATGATAGTGATCGCCAATCATGGATTGAATCACCGGTCATGAGGCTGTTTTTCGAGGGACTTCAGTAGTGGTACCACCTGAAGGGATCAACGAACCGCCGCACCGTGAACATGAAGTCTTTCAGCATCTGAGTCGACCAGTAAGATCCAGGAAGTCAATCCCACACTCCCAACTGAAAAAATCTATGTATCCTATACTGTTCCCATCTATTCCTAGACTATTCCTATACTGTTCCGACTATTCCTATAGTATTCCTATACTATTCCTATACTATTCCTATACTTATCCCTTATTTGTGTAACATTTTGGAGGCCTCACCTGTGCTAAACCGACGGTCGTCCGCTGGTCCGCTGGTCCGCTCCACCCGCCTTCCGTCAGAATGCACTGCTCTCCGAAGTACAGCTG
>VSDK01006318.1:0-18888 GCA_009767595.1 Symbiodinium kawagutii | reverse complement strand
GCTAACCCAAACCTCTATGGCAGCTGCTGAAGTTCGGAATCCAACAGCCAAAGGGCGAAGGCTATGGATTAATATTAAGCTGGTGAATGGTTGATAGTGGGGGATGATAACCAACAATAGTAGGGGATATACCAGCTATATATGGCTATGGCTCAATACTAAACAACCAATTTCGTGAGGGAGAATACCCAACAAGTTCATAGGGAAAACAGTGGTGAATAGTAGGGGAACAAGGGGTACGGGTTTTTGACCCATAGCCATAGCTCTCCAAAAACTGAGATTGACCCACGACTCCTACCGATCCTCAGCTACACTAACGGTATCAGTGATTCAAAGTGTTCCAAACCTGGGTGACTTGCAGTGCCAAGGTTGGCAGAGGCTAGTAGCATCCACCACTTACAAGCCCAAAAGATCATATTTAAGTGATTTGGAAGAAAGCCACATCTTAAGAGCAATATTTAGGTAAGTGGAAATGAAAAATGCTGTTAAGCGATTGTCTCCAAAAATGGTGTACCCACCATAGCTGGTTAGTTTGCCTATTCATAGGGCCATTGCTGGTTGGTTGCAGGGTACCACGAAATACGGACAAACCCACATGCTTCGCAAAACAAATTCATCGCCAAAGAACTCCAGAACTGATCCACTCAACAATAACACATCCAGCTACCAAGATCTGCTGGGCGTGCCGCCACCAAGCGATCAGGTACCAGTTGAATGACATCCTCCTGGTCAGCGGGTATGTTATTATTGGTGGTTCATGATGGTTGATCAAAGATGATCAAAGGTGATCACAGGCTTTAATCAATCGTTTGATCACCATTTGGTGAACGGCCACTCCCTTTAAGGCCGGGATACCCTGGCTCCTGGCCTCGCTCCAACCATCAACCAGGTATACATCAGGGTTTGCCCTCCCTCGCCTTTCTCAAGGGCTTCGAGAAACTCCTGCGATTCGCGTTTTTCGTTGAGCCGTTCCAGAAACGCAAATACATATGATTCAACTATTGTTAATTGCGGTTAATCATGGTCAATAATAGGGGATAACTATGGTAACCACTATATATAATGGTAACCAATATATGATTATGGTAACCACTATATATAATTGACATATATAATGGTGGTTAACCAACTATATGTGGTTAATTATTGGCCACTCTTGTTGGTGGTCAATCATGGTCAACAATAGGGGATAATCACCAACAATAATGGTTAAACAACTATGTGATTTCTTAAGCCATAGGAAACACCCTAGTTATGGTTGATTTATTGCTATAAATGATTAATAAAAAGGATAATAGCTAGGGGTCCGGCTATGACTCGAGAAACACACCCAAATTATGTCTGGGAGACCCATATGAAAAATGAAACTATATATATGTCGGTAAGTCATCCGCATTTTATTGGTTAGAGTGATGCCAGGTTGTTAACATGGATCTACCAGAATGATGGAATATGTATGGACCGGGCTACCCAAAATGAAGCACCGGAGAAATCACAAATTTGGTTGTATCCAACTGGAATCCTATTGCCTTTGTTGTGCGGTTGGGCTTATATATTCCGAGCCAGGGCAGAAGTGTTGATAGAGCAAAATTTGATGGGCGCAGGTATGTTGCACAATATTCTATTGTAAACATCTGAAAGGATGAATTGGGTTGTCGCCCAACAGTTGTTTATGTAATTCGTAGCCACACAGACTCATCGGCTTATACGGGATCATGGGTGATAGTGTCAATGAACACCAGTTTACTGACATCAAACATGATATGAACCATTAACCATGACTGATCAGTTAGTGGTTAATCATGGTCGGAACCATTTATGTGAATCACCACCAGTGAAGTAGCTTGTGATTCGCCATCAAACAAAGGGGCTACGATCCCATGGATCTTCCCTTCAGCGAACTGAGTCTGTGGCTGAAGAGCCTCACAAATGAGGTCCCACATGGTTTCACTCCGCTTGTGAATATGAGCGTGATGCATTCATGTATGTGTATGCATGAAAACGTAAATGTAAGTGTAAATGTACAGTACATGTGTAAATGTACATGTGTAAATACAAACGTAAATGTAAATATGCGTGCATTAATATCATGTGCTTCACATGTCTAGACGCACGATGCAAATGTAGAAATGTAGGTATGTATACTCTGTCCATATTATGAAAGCGTATATATTGTAATTCACGATCATATTTACATATATATATATATATATATTAATACCTACGATATTGATTTACAGTATGTCACCAAACGTCATCCTTGTGCGAGAAAACTCCGCAATTGCTGGGCACATTCCCAAGTGCCTTTTCCATTGCCACGAGGCGGAAAGTGCCCACGTAATCTACATGGCTGGATGTTGATACAATGACTCACACAATCTGCTTGCTGGCTTATAGATCCCCTGCTAAAACTATGGTAAATCCATCTAATCCCAAAAACACTCAAAACCTAAGTTAGTGGATGTAAGCCACCCAGTATCACAATCTGCCAGCATCAAACATGGTAGAAGGTAAACCCATGCAACCCTACAAGCAACCAAAAAGCCATCCAAGCTACCGCAACTCACCAGCTCAGCCACCCGCCGCCCCCGCCTCACTCACCTGTCGAAGGCAAGGCATGCGACGCAAGGACTGTCGGATGTGGGTCTCGTTCTCCTCCAGTTCCTCGCCATGCAGATCCACAGGTACTCGTCTGGTTTGGACAACAATGCAACATCCATTTCCATATGTGTTTTGATATACATATACATGTAAAAATGTATGCATTGATGTATAGATGTTTAGATGTATAGATGTATAGATGAATAGAAAGATAGACAGATAAATAAATGAATTAATAAATAAATAGATGTATTTAAAAGATCCAAAGCACCTAGATCAAACTGTCAATCTGCCACGCTGCAGGGTGTCTGGAAGTGTTTTGAGGCCCAGCTTTCCAGGAAAACACCTGGGCCCAACGGGGCATCGACAACGTCCGCGTCGTCCTCCTTTCGAATCGCGAAGTATTCCTTAACGAGCGCTTGGAGTTGCCCCGATAGCACATCGTGGTGTTTCATAGTGGTTGATGGTGGTTTTATAGTGGTTGATGGGGGTTTATGGTGGTTGAACAGTAGTTCTATTTTGGTTGAATGCTTCTGTTTATAGTGGTTTATGGTGGCTTTATAAGGGGTTTGACATATCAAAGTTAGAATATCCAAGAAGCAATGCCCAAAAAGAAAGATCCAGAAAGTATATGCATACAACGTGCAACATTATTAATAGAACTAATTCTAATTGCTGAAACCACTAAACAGTGTACCCGTTTTGGTGGCCCCTCTGAAAAAAATAAGTGAATCACAACCAACCACATCAAATATTTATAAGGAAACATACAAGATGTCAATGACACACACACTCAAACCACAAACGAGTATCACAAGAATGAAGGTTTCATTAAAAAACAACTCGTGGGATCTGTTCCGTAGGAAACCCCTGTGACACGGCTTGCCCTGCCCTAGGAAGTCAGGGGGTGCACCCAATCACTTGGACTCCTTGGAGACTCGTTGGAAGCTTGCTGCGATGTGAAGATCGCTGGATACGACTTTAAGGGATGACCAGATGGCATCCAATCATTGTGACCATCAATGACTATGGAATAACTATAGACACCAACTAAATTGCATCCAACAATGACTATGTAATTTTGTTGTGCACCATTGTTGATTTCATATATCCTCGTTATCCATCAACCCTTATTTGCCCTCAGTGACCATGATCGACTACTGTAATGCACTTTCGACAATCCTTTACTCACTATGAGCCAGTATGTACGATTTCCAAAGGATGTGAGCCAGCATGATATTGACACTAGTAGCTATTAACCATTATCAATGAACCACTAGTATCTACATATATGTATTATATATATAACCATCATGCATAATGATTAACCATACTTACAGTCTGGTGATCTAGCATAGCAATGGATAATCCATCATTTGTAGATTACTTACCTATTGGAAATGGTGATCTTTTATTGCCATGTTCAATCACCAGAGTGTAACACTTTCAACCATCTATGGTATGGTTGTATATTAACCATAACGATTAATTAACCATACTTAAAACCATCTGTAGGATTAACCATTGTTAAAAACCACTGGTTTTATGGTTAATCATTCTGTTAACACTACTAGCCCATGGTTGATTAACCACTTGGTTAAACCAATGATTAACCATAAAACAAGTAGTTTTTAACAATGATCCCATGAAACATTATGTTTTATGGTTCATCATTTTGTTAACACTACTAGCCATGAACCATTGGTAAAAATCCCATGGTTTTCCTCTAAGACCTACTGCTCCGATTCCCCAGCTTTCATCTTCAGCCCAGGCTCCAGCAGCGCCTCAAAATATTCCAACCTGGTCCCGTGGCGCGGACCGTGGCGCGTCCCGTGGCAACCGCCTACAGGTGGTGATGGTTACGGTAGTGGATGTAAACGGCGGCTGAATCTGATGGTTGATGGCTGGTTGATGGCTGGTTACTACGATGGTTTCAAGATGGTGTTTCAACAGAAAAGTAGGGACCGAACTAGCTGCCTAGGTCTGAAAGAGCTCTTAGAACTGACCTCAATGTTCAAAATCCAAGCAAAATAAACCAATGTTCAAAATCCACCAAAACACACCAAAATCAATATCCACCAAAAAATCCGCAAACATTGGCTGGTCTCATGAATCATGAGACTGGTTGACAAGTTCCAGAATAAGGAGTTTTCATCCCAGTGGCAACCACTTGGATTTCGCCTGGATCAGTGATGGGCTACAGGATCGATAGCTGATTTTCATATCGACAAGTGAAAAGACATGGAGATCCCATCATACAAATCCCAACATACTTGTAAGAGCCAAACAAGAACAACAACAACAACAACAACAGCAGCAACGGCAACAGCAACAGCAACAACAACAACAACAACAACAACAACAGATCTAATGATTGTAGATGCGCAGTAGTATAGTGTTGTGATATCTCGTTACTTCGTTCACTGTTGTACCCTGTCTTGGATGGCTTCTGCCCCTGTTCTTGTTGTCAGCTGTTGCTGTCAGCTGTTGATCCCAGGTACTCTGGAAACGAACAACAGGACCATTCCACTGGTCTCCCAGCAGGAAGCTGTGCATTTCCATGTGAGGGCAAAAGCAACCAATGACATTGCTAACGACTAGTGTCATACATTGCTGTATGGATATGGATACAAATTTAGATACAGCACTTTTTGCACATGTATATCTTATCATATACACTTATGACAGGACAATGCACATACATTCATCCCATCACCCCTCACTGATATCATTCCTGCGTTGTTCAAGAAAATTGCACCACATGGCAATGAAATCACCGGAGTATTATATAGCGCTGGGTGAGTGATGCTGAGTGCTTCCAAGAACCACATGTCTGGCTATGGGTCTATCGTAACCAACCAATGCAACCAACTCGTGGGTAGATGAATATCCAAACAGTTAGACTATTTCGGTCATGGCTTGGGGATGTGAACAGCTGGGGCAGAGGGAATTGAACTACCATATGTGAAACTATAGCCAACAACTCCGGTGGAACATTCTGCCGTGACATGGCATGGCCCAAGCATTCACCAGAATAATCGCCCAGTTGGGATGACGGATTTGGTGGTTTGCCATGCACAAATGCGCCCTGAAATGCCTCTGGCAAAACTCATCGACCAGCTGTTGTGAAAGATGACAGCATGATGGTTGGTAGCTTAACTTTTGTATGCCAAGGGCCAAGAGCATCTTCTATTGAGGGGTTATGCAGTAATTATACATAGCGCTCGCTTAAAAAGCTGGTAATTAGCAATGATTCGATGCTATTAATGGGTTACGACCCTTGCGATTCTTCAGGGACTGGGACACCCATATTGCAGCCTCTCCCTGCGGTCAACTCATGTCAGAACGACTCTTCTGGATGTTCGTTCAAGGCCTGCACTTCGAATCGGCCACAGTCGTTCTGAGACATGCGGGCGAACCAAAAAAATGAACCAAAAAAATGTTTCCCGCGGTGTGCCATCTCTTTCAACACTGTATTTCTGGCAGTATCGAAACCATGCATGGAAGTTCTTCGAAATGCTCAACGATCTTAAAATGGACTGGCTGACTTAGTGGAAACTCTGAACGTAGGGAGCACGTTGCTGCTCCAATAGCACCGAAGGATTTGCGAAGCTACTTCATCATACGTAATCCATAGTGTGAACACTGCCATTTTCATCATATGATGATTCGTGGCAACACCCACTGGGAAAACAACCTTGAAAGTGCTTTTTCGCCATCTAAGCATCATTTTCATCATTCTTTGTCCGCTTCACAACTTCGTTCGTAACCAAACTTCGCGTCCCGCCACGCTCCTCTGCCAGAATTCCGCTGGTGAGCTCAGCCAGCATGCAGGAGTTGCGCGCCACCACCGTGCAGCTCCAACTGAAGGGGCGTTCCGGAGGGCACGCCGCGGCACCGCTGGAGTTTCTCGTGGCAATTCTTTACATCCGAAGTGGATGAGCATCCCCAAGGATTCTAGCTGGTACTGGAACTAGTTCAGCGATGGTTTAGAACCCTGGTCGAATCCCAGGATCCATAGAATCACCATAGACTTAAAGCTGGAAATACGTGTCACCCAAGCCCATCAAGGGAAAATGCTGGTGCTGCAGCTGCATGTCAAGCTCCACTGCCAGCGCCAGTCTGAAAAGTGATGGTGAACTCTGTGGTGATTCAGTTCAGTTGATACTTAATGACTCATTTGGTGCTTTCTCACAATAGGGAACCCCCAAAAAATGGCTGGTTCATTACTCCAAATGATTACTCAAGGATGATTTAGGGGTACCCGTATTTTGAGACACACCCATTTGACCTTGGGACTTTCTACAAATTGACAAGTTCAGGGGCCCCACCATGTGGGACCCCAACACTCACCAGCCTCCCTTCGCTTCTCTGGCCCATTCCTCCCTGCCCTGCCTTTCCAGGATACCCAAGAGCACTCCTTCCCCAAGGACTTGTCCACTTGAGATGGTGCCTGCACTGGTGATCCACGACATGCTTCCCCAAA
Organism: Symbiodinium kawagutii; assembly: GCA_009767595.1. Classification (NCBI taxonomy): domain Eukaryota; class Dinophyceae; order Suessiales; family Symbiodiniaceae; genus Symbiodinium; species Symbiodinium kawagutii. The sequence goes on along the minus strand of VSDK01006318.1, from coordinate 11,801 downwards.
ATAAAGGTGACATTCCTGTAGCTCAGAGATGCTCCAAGTTAGTAGCTACCACCCCCTGGATCTTTTCTGAAAGCAGGTGAAGTATGGTGAAATGACATCACAGTATCCAAAAATATCTAAAATCAGTTGTTCCTAACTTGTGAGAACTCTCTCCCCGAATCAAAAAACATGTGGAATCGGTGTCCAAAGGCTATCCGTTCGCTTGAGAATTCGTGGTCCTTCAGACGGCTGTGCCCCCATCGATCACCCAGAACCGGCTGGCGTTGGTGCTTCACCCATGGTTAAGAATGGTGGATGATAGTTGATAATCATGGTTAATGCTTGATCACTCAAGCCCACTGAAAAAATCTGTTACTGCCAAGCAACTTGGGCATGGGGCGTCTAACAGAAGATGGTGTCAACCGTGGTTGGCAAAACGATGTAAATGGCAGATATTTCTGGGTATGTTTTGGGGGTGGTATCCCTATCAACAGCCACTGATCGAACAATTGACTGAAGATGGAATGGTTAGCATGAAAAACGACCAAGCTTGGTAACCATGGATAGATGATGGATGATTGTCCCATGCAATCCGTAGAATGAGAGTGGCACACTGTCGTTGCACGCGCAGCATGGTAGATTAGCATATCAGCCAGGGCAGCGATCCACTTGTCTTGGGTGGCAATGCTGACCATGCTCATGATCAATGGGTCAGCGCTTCGCCCTGACCCGAAGTCCAACGAGAGGGGTCTCACTTCTAGTCACAGGTTGCCCCGTCCAGACTGGCTGGCACCAGTCAACCACCAACTGCTGCAAGCCTATTTTCTGATCGAGTCGGAAAATATCAAGGTTTCCGAAGAGCACAAAGTACCTGGGAGCATTGCCGCAGTCACCCCACTCGTTTCAAGCAGAAGTGCATGTTTGAATTCAAGGAACCTTTTGGGGATGGTTCGAAAGGTCAAATATCAAAGGATGGTATGGGGCTACATTCAAAAAATGGGTACCCCAACATGCAAAATGATCATGTCAATCTGCCAACCTTTTGGGGTAGCCCTGACACATGAAACAGCAACATAAACCCTCGTTCTTCTGGCATTCGCCACCTCAACCATTGTGGCTATTCTACGTGTCTATGAATACATTCAACCTATGCATAAGCAAGCAACACGACATATATCAAACATGCAACCTCGCGTCATCATATTGTATTGTCCTGCAGCTTGTATGTGTGCATGCATGTATGTAGATCTACATACCAGTACAAATATGTATATCAAATATGCATATGTATAATTGATTGTAATTGTATACTTATATATATATACATATCAAATATCATATATCATATATCATATTTTTTGTATATATATATATATTTATATACACACACTATATGCGACATGATGTGATTTATTGAGTTCTATTGGACCTTAGCATATCTTGCACTGATTGTGCTTCTACGGTCCAGCTGGACGTCCAACGAATCGCAAGTTGGTCACATGGACCGTGGCCCCGTGTCGTCTTCCTTCACGAGGACCTGCAAATGGAGAGTGATATGCGCTGCTGGTGGATGGGTCAATGATGGCACTGCCATGGCTGAAATGCTTGAGAGGGGCAATCTGGTTGGTGGTTGAACCACCCCTATGAATAATATGCTTGTCAACCAACCATTTGTTAATAAATAAGAGGGAAAATAAAAAATGTTTCAAGCCACCCACCAGTTAATAGTGGCAATGGTATGCAATGGTAATCATAGCTTATGCTGGTTGATAGCTATGGTTGAGAATGGCTCATGCCTAAGAGTGGTTGATAATGGATGCTAATGGCAGTTTGGAATGGTTGATAGTGGCATGAATAACGGTTCAGGATGCACCTTGAAAGACAAGGGTCAACCATCCGAAATGTTTGGGAACATCAAAATGTTTAAAGCCACCAACTTGTAGTTGTTTAACCAGTACTGGTGGTTATTATCTATTCCCTGACAACCAGAATTAACCATCATCAACCATCATCAATTAGCCGTGTTTGATCAAGCCTAGCACCTCCCAGCTTGTTGGCAGGTTTTTCGACTGATAGCTAGGTGCCATGGGGATGCTACAAGGTGATCGTGTCGACATCGCAATCGGCACGAGGATTTCCAAGACTGCATTCCATTGTCAGATTGCTCCGTGCCAAGCAGATGGTGTGCTCCACCTGCCTGCTGAGTTAGCGGAACATGCTGTGAAGTGTGGAAGTGCTACCTTGTTGGACTGTGGTATCGACCTGCTGGAGGCCACAGTTCACCTCACCATCAAACGTGGGGGGGATAGCAGAATCTTTTTCCACCCATCAAGTGACAGGGGGCCGTATCGTGCTGCTGAGTTGTTTGGTGGTTTGGGCGGGTGGTCTTATGCTGCCAGCCTATGGATGACATCAGTCACAGTCATTGTGGAACGAGATGAACGTACAGCTCAAGCCTGTGCAAAGGCCAAGGGGGCTGAAGTCCACACAGTGGAAGAGTTCCTTGAGTTGGCTATTCAAGGGAAGATCATGACTCCTGTTGTGGTCAGAGGTGACATCAAAGACACGTTGTTGTGGATGGCCATGTCGATTCTCAATGTGGCCTACATTCTGGCTTCGCCACCATGTCAGAGCTGGTCATCAGTTGGAGCAGGCACAGGTTTGGCGTCACCAGATGGCGACATCTTTGCTATAATGCTTCGGCGTGCTGGCTATGCTAGAATCCTGGCCTTGTTGGCTGAGAATGTTCCAGGAATCGTTCGTCATGCTGACTACGGAGTGTTGATCACTGGAGGTGCGATGGATGGCATGAGACTCGTGACCTCAGGAACGTACAAGTGTCAAAGAACACTTCCTGTACAAAGAGACAGATGGTTAGCCACGTTCATCCATGTGTCCTTGTCTGTTGAGTCTGTCATCATCAAACAAGCCAAGTCCTTCACTTTTGCCAGTCCTGAGTGTAAGACAGTGTTGCCAGGTCCAACCTTGACGGTAGCAGACACCATCATGCAAAACATGGATGCCGATCACCGTAGTAGGCTGACCCCGGATGCTGATGCTATGAAGCTTTTGGTTGACCCTACAGTACTCCCAAACAGATGGAAGGTTAGTGGGGATGGAGATGATGCCATGCTTCGAGCCCGAACCATTGATGGTTCCATGCAATTGAGCGGAATTATGGCAATGTATGGGAGCCAACACAAGCTCCCCATCAGCCACCTTCGAGAGAAGGGCATGTTCACCGTCCTTTTCCATGACCAAGAGGGGTACAGATATTTCAGTCCACATGAAATCGTTGCCGCCCTGGGTTTTCCAGAATGTGTTGTGCTTGATGATGATATGCAGATGGCACACCAGCAGGCAGGGAATGCAATCAGCATTGCACATGCATGGCTGCAAATTGCCAAGACACACATCTTACTGGGACAACTTTCACCGTTCACGAAGGTAAAACCATGGGATGTGATGGTTGATCAGTTGAAAATGGATGCATGCAAGATGACAGGCAAGGTCCGCCAGGTCTGTGATGGTTTTGCCCAGATGGTTGATGCAACCGTTGTGCCACGAGGGCCTGGGAGTAGCCATGACCAATCGGGTCAAGCAGGCAAAAGGCAACGGGTTGATCAAGTTGACCCGACTGCTCCATTCCAAATTGACCGTGATTTGGGGTACACTGCTGCATTCGAAGGTGTTCAAACATTTGTGTCTCACGATCTTGCCAAGACCACTGGGCCACAGCCGTTTGCCAAAGGTGGTTTGTTGTTTTTGCAACATTTCCAAGCGAATTGGATGTCAGTGGCCCATGGCCAGCAGACAGATGTCATATCCACAATGATCCAAAGAGCCTTGCCACATGCAAAGAAATCCCACTTCCTGCAGTTGCGAGGTCCCGATGGTGAAATTGAATGGGAAACAACAGTGCCATGTGTTCCACCTTTCAGGCTGATTTTCCAACCCACGACATTTCAAGTGTCATGCGTTTTGCCAGGAGAGCGAGTGCTCATGTCAGCTGATGTCACATGGACTGTTGAGACTGTGCTTGCATACGTTGCCAGTGCCATGAAATGCCAAGTGCCGTCATTGATCCTGACGAATGGAGACCTGCCAACCAAGACATGTGACTTTCTGGCTGAGTATGAGACACAGGAGTACAAGGTTGGATTCAAGATGACCATGCCAGGTTACGTTTCTTTTGCCATGCCAGAGCAAATGAACTGTCCCCAGACTAAACCAGCTGATCCTGATGATTGCCGTTTTGTTGCGACGCACCCAAGCATGAAAGTTGTGCGAACAGCAGCAGTGAAGCAGGGGCAAACCATTAGTGATGTGGTGAAAGCCCTGTTCCCTCACCTTGCATCCACCACAGCTTGGGGGATCACGGTCAATGGACTGCCAGTGAATGGGGATACTGGGGTGGCAGAGATTACACAGTTTGTTGTGGATTGGCAGTGTTACCAGCCATTGCCCCCAACAATTGTTGAGAAGTGTTCCTTGGCAGCGCCGGTTGATTCAGCCACAATCCAGATCGGCAATGAGTCATACCCCAACCGTTGGGTACGGTCTCCATTCAGCACACGAGCCCAAGTGCTGAAGCTGCCAGATGACTCAACAGTGAAGCAAATTGCTGCATCCTTCGTTGCGCATACGAATTTGAACATCACAATCATGTGCACTATGGGGGGGACTGTTGTGCATCCTGACGCAAACCTTTCCAGCATTGCCAACACAGATGTGCTGATGTTCCGTGTGTCACCGTTGAAAGGAGGAGCCAAACAGGCCACTGACCAATTGCGAAACAAGGTTGTGCATAACTTGCAGCAGCATGGAGTTGGTGATGCAGCGCAGACACGTGCAGAAGCATTTCTGGCGAAATGTGACCATGAAACACTGATCAAAGCAGTGAACACCGATGACATCACGTTTTGGGATGAGATGAAACAGGAGGCAAATCGGGTGAAGTTTCGGCTGGTGTTTCGAAATGAGTTGACCAACCTCAGAAAAGACGCCAGGAAAAAGCCACCAAGCAAAGCAGCCAAGGGCACTGCCAAGCAACCCAAAGCTTTTGTTGCCAACCCAACAAACATCAAGATTGACATGAAGCATTTCACAGATGGTGAGCAGCAGGTGGAACTGTTGGATCCACAGCGCTTCGGGCCAGATCAGTCAGGACTGGCAATCATGAATTGCAAGGATGCTGACAGGCACTGCACATCCCAAGGACTTCTGTCGATGGAGGCTTTAGCAATATTGGTTGTTGGCCGTGTCTTCCATGATGACGATGAGATTTTCCAGATGCCAGCCTATGACAACAACGGTGCACCGATTGTGATCCAGGCTGCATTGAGACAGTTCGGAGATCGACACATCCAATTCACACCAGCGGTGCCGAACTCAGTGGTCAGTCGATCTGCATCCACAGCAGTGGAGATCCATATATACAAAAGTGAGGTGGCAAAATGGGCTGACTGCTCAGTCCCATTACACTACCTTGGTGTACATGTATCTGCTGTTCGAGGATCCTCATTGATTGCGCAGTGGGCATTCCGAACGTACAGTGCCTCCAGGTCCCCAGTGGGTTTCAAAGACTCAGCCTACTGGCACGGCTACATACGTGTCCAAGACGACATCCTGGATGCTGTCATTGCCAGATCAGGATGGCATGGCATTTATCTGAGTCCGAAGAATGCTGACCGACGACATGATGAAAGGTACAGCATTGTTGTCATGCCAGAATGCACTTTGTCAGATGCCCAGAAGAAAGCTTCCACTCAGGACAAAGCACTGGGGATCGTGAAGGTCAAAGATCAGTATGCTGTGCGATGTCGTAGAGAGCACGCAGTGGCCCTTCGGGCTGCCTTGCTGCCAGAAAGTGCTTTTGTGGCCATGGAAGCAGTCAGTTCAGATGAGCAACTGTGGCTTCTCAAGAATGTGCCGATTGAAATCGGCAAGGCGGGTTTGCAGCAGGCCCTCACACTGGCAGAATGGCAGGCACATCCAGTGCGTGCTCAAGGCCTTGATCGGTGGGTCGTTGCTTCCAACGCACTGCCACCTTGCAGACACCTTTGTATCAACAGTGCATTTGTGTTGGTCGAACCTTTCAAGCGTGCCAATGAAAATGCATCCGTCACCATGGTTGCCAAGCAGTTCAAGGTTGAAACATTGGTGAGTTCCACGCCATCCGGACAAATGCAGGTGGCAACAACCTCCAGGTACCAGGAGATGAAGGCCGATCTGTCAGAACAGATGGAGCAGAAGTTGTCTGAAGCAACAAATCAGATCAACATGTTGGCGCAGCAGATGCAAACCATGCAGGCCAACCACAACCAAGAGATCACATCCACACGAGCCGAACTTGCGATGGTGCGAGATGAGCAAGCCTTTGCCAAGCAGAAGCTGCAGGAGGTTGAATCGAGTGTGGTCCAGTCATCGCACTCGGTCATCAAGACAATGCAAGGCATGTTCACCCAGATGCAAAGCACCTTGGAGCAGTCAATGAAGCAGAGCATTGAAGCATCCATGCAGGCATTTACCAATGATGTTGATGAAAACAAGAGAGCCAGAGTTGGTGATGTTCCACGCACCGATGTGTTCAGCACCAAATCGTGACAAATGAAGCAGAAGGGGTGGTCACGGAGGCCCCTTGGTGCCTGCCTTCAGTTGCTTTGCATTGCAGCCTCCGTGATGTGGTGCGCATGTGCCAGCACCATTGAGCCTAGGTTGGATCAACATAATGACCCATTTTGGGTGCCATGCACAAACCATAATTACATGCAAAACAATTCCAATTGCAAGCCAAGGCATGTGGGGAGCTTCACATGTCATCGAATCGGTGAGGCAGACAACCCGGGTCCAATGCTGCGTGTTGGATCGTTCAATCCGGGTCAGTTGTATGGTCATGAAGACACAGTGTCAGGATGGGGGGATGGTGTTTGGTGTGCAAGTGAAACATCCCACACAGTGGCGGCGCAACAAGTTTCAGCTAGCCGCTTTAGGAAGCTCAAGAAACATTCCATGTGGAGCCAAGCTGTCCCGCTCCACACGAACAATGCAAGTGAAAGCTCCCACACGGTGGCGGCGCAACAAGTTTCAGCTAGCCGCTTTAGGAAGCTCAAGAAACATTCCATGTGGAGCCAAGCTGTCCCGCTCCACACGAACAATGCGGGGTCATTTCGAGGCAAAGCGATGGGTGTGGCCACTATCAGTTCGATGCCATTGCAGGAGTACCCCACAAACTATGATGTTGACATTCAACACATGTCGAGGATCCTTGAATGTGTGGTGCATTTGGGTGAGGGAGTCCATATGTATGTTGCCAACTTTTACGGGCCTACTGCATCCCACACGCACACATGGGCTATGTTGGAGGCTTTGTGTACCACTGCATTCAGTCATGCCCATGCATATCGGGGACCGGCTGTCGTTGTTGGTGACCTCAATTGCGAGATCAGTGATGTACCAGGATGGAATCTGATGCAGAAACAAGGCTGGGTTGATGCGGCTCACTTTGATGCACAGAGAAGGAACATGCAGGAATGCCACACGTCGGACGTTCATCCTCATCAACCCACTGTTGCTGTCAGCATTGGATTTTTGCGGGGTCCATGAAACGTTTGATTTTGATGCACACCCTTTGCTTGTTGCGGATTTCCAGTGGCCTACCGTCATGCAACCACGGCAAGTTTGGAATTTGCCAACTGCAACTGATGCATTCCTCTTTGATGATGACCTGTTGCATGACTCGGTTGTGAAACATCAGGCCCTTCGAAAGTCCGCTTTTGAACAAGCATCTGAGGCCAAGGATACCACTGAAATGATGAGGCAAACCAATTTGGTGTTCGAAGCAGGTCTCATGGAAGCATGCGTCACAACTGATGGTTATGCTAGTCGTTTACCACAAGGATGCTTGGGGCGTTGTCGCAAGAAAACCTGCAAGCGAGTGCCAGCATCAACCCCAGTGATGAAACATGCCAGGGAGGGTCATTTCAACCCAGAGACCTTACAGGCAACAGTTTCCATTCGACGTAGGACAAAACAAGTTAGGCGATTGCAATCCCTAGCAGAGCAGTTGGATACCATGCATGATCCAGCCGATCCAAGCCCTGCTTCCCATGCCCTTGGGGGAGCCATTCTCCATGCCCCAGGGTACCATCAGTCATTCCAGACGTTTGCCTTGAATGAGTTGGGTCTCTTCATACCCTCCACTTGCCCCATGGTTGAGTATGTTAGATACTTGGTGCAGGTGTTCAAGGCTTTTGTTCAAGATGAGGTTCGTGCCTTCATGAAAGTCACATTGCAATGTCGAAAGGATGCTGGGCTGAAGGACATCAAACAAGGGGGTGGTCATGCCTTTGCATCGGTCAGGGATCCCCAACAACCACCATACCATAGCATCCGTACCACCAACAAGGTGCAGCTCCGCAAACAGCGATGGGTCAAAACGGGGCTGAAAACAGTGCTAGTTCAAGGGAGCTGTGACACCTTTGACACATCCAGACCGGTTTACTTCCAGGACCAAGAGAGGTTCATTGTATCTTTTGATGCAACCAGTGTCACGTTTGATCGTCGGGTTCGCAACCGTGACAAGAATGATCTCACCCTTTGGCAGCAGTCAGTGGTGGCAGACATCAGTGAGCTTCACAAGCAGACAGCGCAAGCATGGGGTGAAATGTGGCAGAGAGATGAAGCAGATACGGACTGGACCAGTGCTATCAACGCCCTTAACAGTTTTTCTGGTTTCCCAGAGATTGAGTACGAAGCACTTGATGTTGATGAGTGGAAACGTCATGCCAATCAAGTCTCTAACAAGTCAGCCAGAGGCTCATGCGGCTACACACCACGGGAACTAGTCATGATGCCATCCACCCTCACCCAATGGATTTTGGACATGCTAGCATTGGTTGAGGATGCGTATGCACAGTGGCCGGCACCTTTGATGATTGCAAGAGTTGTGATGCTTGCAAAGGGTGACACACCACCGGATCACCCATTGCACACACGACCCATAACCATAACATCACGGCTGTACAGGACCTGGGCTCGATATCGTGCACTTCAAGTCATCAACATTCTGGCACATAGACTACCACCATCCGTTGCTGGATCCATGGCGGGAGTGAGTGCAGATTTGATGGCAGCAGCGCTTTTGGATCGCATCGAGACAGCACACATATGCGATGCCCCGGTGCTGGGTTGTACGGTTGACCTGGTCAAGTGTTACAATATGGTTCCACGACAACCCATCTTACTGGCGATGGCAGAGATGGGCATTCCCATTCCATACCTAACAGCACTGGAATCAATGTTTGTCAACTTACAGAGGGTCTTGGAAATCTCTGGGCAGATAGGGGATCCGCAACGTTCAACAACTGGCATTCCCGAAGGGTGTTGTTTTTCAATTGTGGCTATGATGACTCTGTCGGTGTGGATCCACATGTGGTTGCAACAAGGACCATATGACATCGACTTTGCTGCTTATGCAGACAATTGGACATTGATGACGACGACTCCGGAGGGACTTCACTGGGGTATTCACAGAGTCCTGCAGCTGGTGGAATGTTTGGCTATGAGGGTTGCTACGGACAAGTCATGGGCATGGGCCTCGCATGCCAAGTTCAGGAAGATCCTACGTCAAATCATGCCATTCCCCGTGTGTTTGGTAGCCACTGAACTGGGGTGCGGGGCTTCTTACTGCAGGAAGACCACCAAAACAGTTGCCAAGAAGCGGATTGCAAAAGTCAAGCGAGTGATGTCTCGACTCAAAGGTAAGAAGATTCCAAGGCCATTCCAGATCAAGATGTCCAATCAGTTGTCGTCTGGTGTCCTGGGTTATGGAAGTGAGGTGACCTACTTCACACACAGTGAGTTCAAGGGCATTCGTGCGGCATGTTGTAAGGCAGTTGGCAGAGCGTGGAGTGGGTGTAATCCGCATCTTTCCATGTATGCTACAGGTGATACGAGGGACCCTGAACTTGCACTGCTCATCCGTAAGTGTTTTTTCTGGAGGAGATTTTTGCGCAGCTTTCATGGACGCATGGCCGACTTCGCGTTTAAGCTGCAACAGGAGCATGGCAAGCAGTCCGGGGGACCAGTCGGGATCTTCGTCCGAACGTTACATGACAATGGTTGGTCAATCAATGAGGAGGGGCACCTTGTTCATGATCGAGGCTGGATACTAGACTGGTTGCAAGTCTCCAAAGGACACTTGGTGCGCATGATGACACTTGCATGGAATGTCAAGGTTTGCCGTATAGTCAGCAATCGTAAGCACTTTGACATGGAATGCATGGATGTGGTTCTTGGAAAGAAGTGCCATCGCATTCAAACTGCTCACAAGACGCATGCTGTTAGTTGGGCCATCGGTCGCCATGTTACAAATGATGCGCTAGTTCATTACGCCCATGGCACCACCACAGATCGGTGCCCTCTTTGCAACAACAAAGATGGACGGCTTCATCGTGTGTTGGAATGTCCGCATTTGAGTGGTATCCGGCAGCAACATGCGGAAACCATTCGGTGGTTGCAGACCCAGGATGAGACCACTGCTTATTTTGGGCTTCTTTCACTTGACCTTACATTGGCAGACACGTTGTTAAGCAATTGGACACCCATACCCAGGCTGCAGTTGCAGGGGCCAGCAGAGGCGCCTTCAGTTGTTGTGTTTACGGATGGCAGTGCTTTACACACAACTATGTTCTTCACCACTTGTGCTGCGGGGGCCTTCATTGTGGTGGAGGGGGACAGAGTGCTGGAGGAGCATGCTGAACCTTTGCCTGGTCAGGAGCAGACGTCATATCGGGGGGAAATCTGGGGCATCATTCTTGCTTTGACAAAACACGTGCGCTTGAACCTTCACTCCGATTGTGCTGCTATGCTCAATGTGTTGCAGCAACTCATTGTGGCCCGTCGATCACACTCCAAACCGGGTTACAGTGACCATGTTGACCTGTGGTCCATTGTTTGGGATTTGCTGCAATCGCGTCCACCAGATGCTGTTGAGTGGACAAAAGTGAAAGCGCATACGCATTGGCAGCACCAGTCTTGCCCAGTCTTGCGGTGGCAAGGCAAAATGAATGAACATGTTGATAGCATAGCGAAACGGTGTGCGCACAGAGCCCTTCGACCACACACAGGGGCTAGGCAAGCATTTGACAATCGCCGCAAACGGGACCGAGGTAGGATTGCTGACTACCATGCCTTGGTTGCCAAATGTAACATCCAAGTGTTTGCACAAAGCCAGAAGCAACGTGATGTTCGTGTGTCTCCAATGCCCACGCTTGAGATGCACTTTGACCCATCCAGAGCCATCACGTTGTCATGCAAGCTTTCCAACGAAACCCTTGCAACATGTCCGTTGGGGCCAGTTTTTGCAAAGCGGTTGTGTGATTACTTTTAAGGGCTTCAATGGGATCCACATTGCCCATCGGGGAGTCTTCATGAGATGCTGGCTGATTTCATGATGACAACCAATACCGTGCCACCAATACATGTAATCACTCGACACAAGCATCGTAAGCAGCCAACCAAGGAGTATTTGTTAGCAGACATGTCAATTGCAGCAGCCGAGCAACTGCGCAGTACTAGTTTTGCTACTTTGCTCATGGTGTGGAGGACCGGTCTTCGTTGGTTAGTTCAACAATGGGAGGGTAGCCCTTTGGGTCAGCCAAATGTACCATGTTTCTCACTACATCGGTATGGCTATGTCTACCCCATGAAAAGTTTTGCTGGTGCACCATCATACAGAGCAGGCCCACGTGTGCTGCAGCGCATGTGGACGTACTTCCATCCGGGAGGGCGGCCCGTTCGATCTCTGACGCGCTGTTGGG
>VSDK01006309.1:385429-399007 GCA_009767595.1 Symbiodinium kawagutii | reverse complement strand
CTTTAGAGGCCACAGTACTGCGGTGATCAGTGTGGTTGTGATCATGCGGAAGCTGGGGCCTAGGACAAAATCTGGGTAACCATGAAGGCAACTGCTCATACCTGATTGTTTTCCTACAACTCTGGGCACATCTCCCAACATGAATGCTACGAAAGCACACTGGTGCCATCGCTTTGGTCACTGCCATGATCATTTTCCCCACTTTTACTCCTGCTGCTATTCGTGATGGTACCGCTATCATCATTGAAGTCTGTCTCGTGACAGTGATTGTCACTGGGCATCAACGTCGGCATTGTTTCTAACTTGAGCAGCGTTCTCACAAGACAATGAACAGTCTTTAACCATACTAGCAACCTTATATATCTGTGTGTGTGTCAGACTAATGTTGATATGAACAAATCAAGCGCTGTAGCCTATAGCTATAACTAATGACTATAGCTTACACCAAAACTGACGGGGTTAACCAGTCATGGGGTGAGTACTCATAACCACTCGTAATATAACCCCTAATCGCCAACGTAGCTCATAATCACTGATCACCAGTAGAACTAATAAAACCAATTACTCATCACCAATAATCGCTAAGGTAATGCTTAAAAACCTGCTAAAGGCAGGGCCAACCCTTTGAGATGCCCTGGCAAAAACATGCTTAAAAACGAATCACTCAGCTAATCACCAATGATCACTAATTACCAGTGTAATGCTTAAAAAGCAATCACTAATGGGGTTAACCACTCATTAAAACCACAACGACTTTCTCGGATTGACACGAGACCGGAGGCCTTGGAGATGAACCTCACGGGATGCAAGGTGGGGAGCTGGAGAAGGGAAATGTAGTGGAGGTGGGTTCCGTGGGCGATCATGGGCAGATCAATGGTGTCAAATATGTTTTCAACTTAAGTTAAATAACATTTATGTTAATTTATGTGTTTCTTCATTAATTGATTTGTTCATTCATTTAGTCATTTGAATTTTAAGATGTTTTTCATGTATATATGCATGTGTTGATTGATTCAATCGTTGTTTGTTTATACGATTATTACAACACTAATCACAGCTATTGTTGTTGCTCGATTGGCCACGGTGTTTGAATCAAAAAATAACACATGAGAAAGCAGTCTCTCAAACGGTGTGGGTTTGTTTGCCACCGCAAGCCGTTGAAACGTAATGATCTTATGATATGTTTTGGTGATCGTTGGGTGTGAACGGATCAATAGTCATCATATCGTTCAACAAGATGACCGCAATTCCATGCAATTCCATATGACAAAGCATTCCATTCACAGCAACCCGATGCAACGTACCTGATCTAGCTTAAATGCTCGGCCTTCACACATCAGGAACAAGACCTTGACAGTTGAAGAAACTTGAGGCGGTTGGCTCATGATGTTGGGCACTGGGAAATGCATTTCCTGAAGGTATTGGATGGCTGTTTGGGTGTAATTACACTTAGCCAGTCAGCACTTGCTTCTGAAGCACCATGGCGATCATGTCAGCCCGGGTCCCACGCGGCAACGCTGCCAGATCGCAGCCGCTCAGATTTCGACTCTGGAACAGGTGCGAAGCCTGGGACGCGGTGGTTGGCATCCGGCCCTTGGGATATGGAGATCCGAACCCATCAACAGCATCCACGGCATGACCACGCCATGCAGCACCCCAAATGACGCAATGCTTCAGGCAAAAAAATGATGCCTTGGCATCCAGGCTTTGGAACTTGTCCTTTGACCGGCGTGGTCTTTTCATCAGAACCTGCTAACCGTTGGAGTTGGATCAAGCGCACTCAACTCGTCATACGTTTTGCGCATCATCCATCTATTCTTTTGGGTGCGTAATGGTCCTATGTATTTGTATGTGCGTTGCGGCGTCGCATACGTTCGCCCCAATGTGCACCATATTCACGCGTGAATGTCCGTGTGAAAAGCACCATATAATGTGATGTTTGCGTGTGCATGTCTTGATGGATCGGTAGATGCTGACACCGGTACGAGTCAAGATATGTGGCATGGGCATGCACAAAGGTTCTGGGCCCATTTCACGCTATGCTTGTGCAGGTAGCCCGGAGGAGATTGAGCAATGTGGCCAGTCGGGGCGCTTGAGAACGCGAGCGGTTTGGGACCTCGCCATGCCGGTTTAAAGGATAGTGAGATAGCTATAAGATATTCAACAGCGCAACAGTCAGCTGCTAATGACTGATGACTAGGGAGGAGATGTGGATATGTTGTCAGGTGAAAAAGGGTTGCTACTACATGGCAAGTTCACCTAAAATGCACCCCCAAAGATGCTCACAGATGATGGGTTTTCCGATTGAAAGACATGGATATTGGGTACCACCACGCGTTTCCACGCGCACAGATATGATATGTTATGAGGTGCGATTAGATGTGTGTTTGCAAATGTTATCTACCTCCCAAGGCTTACCTTTCCATTTTCAAAACGGTATTTGCAGAGAAATCTACACTTTGAGGCACCCTTGTGTTAGCTGCAGGGACAATAGGGTATTTTTTGCCTCTTAATGCGCTTAATGTCGTGCAATACAACCCGAAAATATATGTATGCTGTATACTTCATTTTTATATGCACTAATAATTTATAATATCGTATAATTACATTTTGCAGATGCAAGTCTGCTTGCAGGAAACTTGCTTACTCAGTAACGGGATGATCAGGTGTGGCTCCATTGTATCGACGGCAGAAAAGCATCGGCTTTCCACGAATCGCATCATGTCAGTGTTCTTGTTTGGTGTTTCCTACTCCTCAGTCAATCAAGATCTTTCAATTCAATCAAGGTCACGCATACTTTATTGTGAAATAAAGCCATCCTTAATCCCACTGAAGTCAACCAACCCAAGTTACACATCAAACATCATCAAACTCAGCCATCCTGAGTACTATCCTTGCTGGTTGGTGGTTTCCAACATCTTTTATTTCCCTAGTAATCATTAACAATTGGTTGGTTGACTAATATTTTTCATAGTGGTTGAAACCACCAACCAGTTCGGCATGTTCAAAGTTTTTGAGACCATCATGTGGGGTTTCTCGAAATAGGGAACCCCCAAAAATGGTTGTTTTCCCTAGTAATCAACCATCAACCAGTTGGGTTTCCTGCCACCCTTCCACTTGTGGCTCCAAGGTTTGAACTTGGTGACGTGAGCGCACGACGAAAAAATCCATGGCGCTGTTGTCTCGTGACGCGTCGTAGAGGTCCCATGCGTTGGAAACTGACGACCGGTGGCGGTCGATGAAATCAATTGGTTTGTGTGTCTTAATTACGTACAATGGTTTACTTCATTAACTACCTCCCAATTTTTATAGAAAAATAAATGGTACTCGATCAAAACACCAGAAGCATCCCCGAAAATGGTTGGTTTACTTCTTCAAGTGATTAAGATTGGATGCTTTGGTGGTGCCCTATTTTGAGAAACGCCCAAATGTCCCTGCATCATCAGCTATAAAAAGTGGGATCGGTGCTGCACAGTTCCGAAAACACTTGACATCAACTTAGGCAAGCACTAGTATCATTTATCATTATCATCATCATCATCATCATCATCATCATCATCATCATCATCATCGCCATTGCGGACATGATTGGTTTTGCACTCACTCATGACAGAGTCTGAGACTTGAGCAGCATCTTGCTGACCAGCAAGAACGGTCGAACACCCTTCGTGGCTCTAGCTTGAATTCCCAAGGGCTGAGAATCAACCAGATCTGACAGTCAAATGATGATTGATTGCTGGCAATGACATGAAAATATAGCAGCCATCCTCAGGCTAATCACCAACCATCAACCATCAGATTTCTGGGCCTCAAGAGTCTCAGGATCAACCTTGGTTCATTGGGTCTTTGTGCGGGATGATGCCCAGAAAGTCAGTGTTCCCAACATAGCAACTAAGACGACTCAGCCCCCTCAGGATCTCCGAATTACCTTGCAGTCTTCGTTTGCCTCAGTCCCTGACTTATTTCGCGGACGTCCTTCCATGCGTAGCTCAGAAAAAGTTGTTTTCTCAAGGAAATTTCCACTGTTTGTTGGATTTGGTGTCATATCCAACCTCGGAACCAACAACGAGATCAAGATACATATGACACCAGAAAGCAGATTGCTCTGCCAACCATGAAAAGCGCCTGGAAGATGACCAAACTGCCAATGTCAAGTTCCGCCAGCTGCCCATGTGCTGCATCAGATGGAGCCAGAGGTGCCCCCGGGTGAGTGCACTGGACGAGGTGAGAATCCGTTGACGCGTCATGGAGCTTGTCATGGTTGCAGTGGTGGATTCAAATCCTGGGTGGTCGCTTTGAACGACTTAACATGTTTCAATTTTTCCCTGGTATGAACAGATTGTTGGTTGATTGACTTAGATTGTTGAAAGGGGTTGAAGCCACCAACCAGATTCATTTCTTGGAGTAAGCCTCCAGGAAGGTATAGCAAAATGCCAGTCCAGATATTGTACTGATCTCCCGTGAATATAAGATGGCGACCCGCCCCCTTTCACCGACGTCCTCGCCGAAGCTCGAGACGACGTCCCCCCCACCCCCAGCCGCCTCCCCCCCTAGTCCAGCGCTTTGACCAAGCCGCGGGCAAAAAAAAAAAAAAATAGAGAGGTCAAAATTGGAATGCAGTGCAGGTGTTTTTTCTTTGTTTCCAAAATGAAGCCAGGTGTGTGTGTGTGTGTGCGTGGGGAATGACATAGCTACCCATTTCAGGGAAATAGAAGTTGTTCGGAACGATGCTTTTGTGACCGAGATTGTGATGGCCTCATCGATATTTTATGTGTTCAGGACCCTACTGAACCAGCTCAGAAGTCCAGGCATATGTTGTACGAGTCCATGTTTTACATCACTCCGGACAGACGCCGCAACAGCACACCCTGTTGATGGACCGAAGGTATTGCAGACATTGTCTCCAGTATCCTCCAGTGGCACACCCAAGCCAACCTTCCCAAAGATGTTTGCTACACGCTGCTGGGTGCCCAGTACCATTTCTGCAAGCTCGGTGAGCGTCCGGGGAATGGGGATTCAGAGTGGATGGTCAGTGGTAACCCATGGTGACCGTTGAGATTCCAAGCTGCCAGGCTGGCAAGGCCATCTCCCAAGATGCCGCGGATGCGTGGCTTGCATGCAACTGGAGCTGGGCCTGGAGCTTGGCCAGGTGAGATAGGTGCACCTGGGTGCCACCAACCATCCTTGCAGCTAGGGATAGATGAAGATACCAATCTCTAGCCATTAGTGACTGGTCTTGGCTTTGGGAAGCAGCTACCAGGCCTTCGCGCAAAAAACCATTCTGGAGTAGATTTAGATCGAAACGCAGGTCACAATGGGGCCGCATGTTCGATACCACTTTGCATCACTTGGCTACTGGGGATGGCTTAAGTTGATCCAAGTTGATATTCCATCTACGCCAAGATGATTGAATGGAAATAAAGTCGGTATTTCGTTTGTGTTTGTATGTGGTTTGCATTGCATAGATCGGTTTATGATGTTTGATCATATTGCTTGATCATTGGCCATATTAAGCCGCACAATTGTTTTGAGACAATGCTGGCATCCAGGGCAACTGCATCAAATTGGACTCCTACAGATGCCACACAGGCAACCACCATCCACGGCATGAACCCACCTATGGCCTACTCTATTCAAGAAGGGGAAGGAGAGCTGATAGTTCTTTCTTGGTGCACTGGAGGATGATGTATGATTCTGGTGACCGCGGTGAGTAGTAAACTAACGCTTTTATTGCCTGACCGTTGCAATCCGTGATCCCCATGACCAAGCATTTTTCTTGCTCATGTGGGTTTGACGCCTCGGAATCGGAATGTTCATTTCCCAACTAAACATGCTTGGAGGAACCACCATGCGTATCCATCCATGGGTGAATCCATGTAAATTTGCTGGAGGCAGCTTCGGAATGTGCAGAAAAGTGCTAGTGGGTGGCCTTCTTTGGAGTTACACTTAACGTGTCCTGCATCATTTTGGCAATCCGTAGGCATCAGGTTTGACGGGTTGAAAGATAGTTAGAAGATAAGAAATGGTATGGCGATGGAGAAAGAGATTGGGCCACAGCGCGCGACAGCTTCAAGCTCATGAGTGTCCAGAGCTCACCCAGCGGCTCAAATCGCTAAGACGCGGCGCACAACAGCCACTGCATTGGCCTGTCACATGTTTTTTTCACATTCACTGAATCATTCACTCGCCCACCAGGACAAGTTTCAAAGTCAATCCGATTTTTTCAGTCACTTCTTCCACTGATGACTCCATTGGTTCCCCATATTGTTGATTGGTTGGACCAGTCCCTCCTCCCACGGATCCAAAGCCAACAATTCCTGTGAGGATGTCAGTTCCCAAGACACGCTCCAGACAACCCGCCGCCCTTGCTGGAGCATTTCTCAGAGGGATGGAGGTTCCTCAGGATGACAGGCACCTGTCAAGCTGCCACAAGGGTCGAATTTCTACTTGCCTCGTTGCATGCAAGGACCCAGTATAGTTGCATGGATATGCTACAGTGTGCACATTCACATCACAAGCTAATGCAAGCGTCTCATCACATGTCTCCATGCAGATGTTTGAGCTGCGCGTGTGTCTACGTGTGTTTGCTTCGCATGCAATGATCATCACTACTCTGAGGCCAATAGCCATGGTAGGCCCAACTAATTTGCCAGGCTATGCCAGGCTTCAAGACGAAACCAGCAATGATTTGGGGCTTCCTAGTGACACCCCTGCTGCAACTTACCTATGATCGTTTTTGTTTGGGGAAGAGCACGTTTAGTCATACCTCCCAGTGACTGGTGAGTGAATGGTACGTCTGAGCCGCAGTTTCCACCGTGTTTGTGGATAGCTGCCTGGCGGATGCTGCATGACCCACTGGGCTTCGCCAGATTGACCAAATCCAGCACTAAACCATGCGGAGCCAACCCTGTCATCCTCTGGCACACTAAGCTCGAAGCTGAAAATCACCATTTTGATTTTACAGGTACACCAGTACTCCAATGGCATTAATGTGCACGTTGCCGGGTTGCTGACTCATTACAAACCATCATGAAGCACAATATAGTATCAATTCTCAAAAACCATGGGCCATGACCAACTATGATTTACTACAATGTAAATATACAATCTTAACTTTTAAACAATATTAACACGATATTACTAGCCACAATATTAACATAATATTATGAATATACCGTTGTGCATTCTCAATCAGCCATCATGATCAACCGGTATTGGCCATATCTGTGGCTACTCAATTCCCCCCAGCCGTTATCATCAACCAATCACCATTACCAACCACTATTTAACACATTGTTACCGTTATTACGGTTATTACCAGCCATTATCAACCGTAATCAACCATTATCAACCGTTATCAACCATCATCAACCATCTTCCACCATCTTCCACTTCAATATCAATCTTTATTAAACCATTATCAGCCATTATTGACCCTCATTAAGCATCATCAACCATTATCAACCATTATTGATCCTCAGTAACCAGTATTAATAAACCATCATTAACTGGTTGATATACTGGTTTATATACTGGTTGACCATCATTCATTCTAACTGGTTGATATACTGATTAGTAGTGGTTCCTACAACTCGGTTGTCGCTCGAGTTCTCTCTCCAAACGCTGTGCCAGGCCCACGAGGCAGGGGCTGAGTTGGCACCAGCCAGCTACAAGGGACCGGGGCCCCCTAAACGTTAGCTAACTTGGCTTAGTTCACTAGGGTAACTACCAGGCAGATGGTAGATATAACTAGCTTGTTCAATGGCGAATCTGAATCAACTTATAACCATGGGGGCCCACCTTGTACCAACGTTCGCTAGTCTCCAGCGAATCACTTTCGCAAAGAACTAGCGAGAAACCACCCAAAGACCATCCGATCTGAGAGTTACTTGGTCTCCTGGGCGCCGCCTGCCATGCAACGCCTTGCAACTGCTGGAGGCAGATGACCGCAGGCAGCCTGCAATCCTCCAACTCGGCGCTCCGCGTGCCGAGGCGTGGAAAAGGTGGCCAGTGGCTGGCATCAGATGCGTTAAGTGTCAACGGGTTGAAGGCAATCAGCAAATGTTTTTCGCATGGCTGGGAATGCTGGTTAAGGAAAGGTTGAAAAGTTACTACTGGTCCATTAATAGTCAAGTAGTGGCTCGTTAATGATTACAATCATTGCTCATTGAATGGTAAGTTGTGGGTTGATTTCCGGCTAAGTATGCTGAGTGATGGTCAATTGTTCGTCAGTGATGGTCAATTCGTGCTTCGTGATGGGCTAATTGATGACTTGTCATGCTTTATGTTCACAGTGGTTCTGAATGGTTTTTGATGCATCAAGCGGTTTCATGCATCCTTTTCAAAGGTTATGCGTCTCTTTCGGTGGTCTCTGGGGTTGTAATCATGGTTAGTTGCGCCCTGTAAGGTAGCGTACACCCCTAGGAAGCATGGTTAGTGACCACTTACTCAGTGGCACATCCAAGTTGCAAGTCTCTGCCCTGGAAAGTCTCACGGCACCTCGGCATGCCGTGAATTTTCCAACTCGGCCAGGGGGGTCTCGGTCAAAGAGACACTGCTCCGCGGAAAGCTGGGAAATCCACACACTCTTGTGGATATAAATCATATTCCACAAGACTTATTATCAACAGTTTGGCATGGGAAATCATTGCGAAAATTATAAACGTTTTTTTTTTTTTTTTTTGCAGCAGCAGCAGCAATTCATGAAACATTTGTTTCGTATCAGAAGTAGTTGGTAGTTTCATTTTTTATTTTCCGTCATGTCTAGACTGCCTGGTTATACCTGGTTGGTTGACAAATAGTTTTGGGACCGGTTACAGCCACCGACTGGACAAGGGGTATTGCCATTGCAAACACGAAACACTTGCATAACTAGCTAAGGTAGATCATGAATAGCCAGTTGAAAATTTCACCAAATCTGAAAAACATGTGAGACGCACAGGAAATATGAATCTGTACACTTGTCAAAATTGCCCTGGAATACAAAAAAACACATTCATCATACAGCAATTGGTGGATGGCGCTGAAAAAATGCTATAATCAAGTGTACATATTTTTAAAAAGAATCTGGTTGAGGGAAATCACCACGGTACTTGTGAAACAACATGCGTCAGGTTTGAGCTGACGATGGTTTCTTGGATCACACGTTCCTTGATGACCAAGTAGGACAGGGTAATAGCTGCATCCAATCACTGAGATGGTGCACCATGGCACCTCACGTCCCCAAAGCGACAACCTTTGGCACTGTGGGTGCCATTAAGGGATGGAACTCGCAGGAGTTCCAGGGGCTCGTGCCGCGGATCAGCCTCCTTCATTTAGCATCATTTAGCGTCATTTTTTGCCAATTTGGTATGCCAAGCGGCTCAAAAAAATTCAGCTTGCCTCGAAGCCCATGGGAAAGAACTCACGAAAGAAATTATGATTGTTGGTGGCCTTTGCTCGTCATGCCCAGCTCAACTCCTTGCGGTGATGACTACGAAAATATGAATTGGTGCTGATATTTTCTGGCAGGTTTTGAACATTAATAGGCATTTAGACTAACAAACCAACGATGTTGATCTTTTTCCATACTAATATATTTCAGGTGGTTACTGTACCTTTTTTTCAAGGTGGTTACTAGCCATGTTGGGGCTTCAACCATCAACCACTGGCCTGCTCCAAGCTTGACCTGGGATGGCCAGGTCACCAGCCCGGCTGGCCGTGGATGCTCGCTTCCACAAGGTCACCCGGGAGGATCGGGCCACATATGCACGGCAGACATGCACGCATACTACATACTCGGATCCATCCATCCATCCAGCCATCCAGCCATCCAGCCATCCATCCATACACGCATACAGACAGACAGACATACAGACAGACATACATATATACGTAGATACAGTCATACATACGTACCTACATAATACATACAGAAGTGTATATGTTTATGCTCATACGATACACATCGATACACCTAATTACTGCATATATGTGTGTAGTTATGATGGACGCACAGCAAGAATACAATCACACGCCTGTAGTTTACATACACATTGTGTGTATGTACTTTTTTTGCGAATATGATTGCAGTTCTGCATTCTTTTGGGTACTTCTGACTCTTGGCAGTCCCTGGCTAGGGACTGGGTCCAACTTAGTAGAGTGGCAGTTTGCACAGCCCCGGAAGCCCCGCGGGTTGTGAGAAGTAGATGGTGATGATGGGCAGTACTGGCGATGATGGGCAGACATCAAATACCTCAATGTAAAAAAGGTCGGTCTAAATCATTTGCAATCCTTATTCTAATTGTGGTTGAACCTCCGGGATGTCGACGGAAACAGACATCTTTGGTGATGGCTGATGACCCGCAACGAGCACCAACAGCAGTAATAAGCACTTTGACCAATGATGATTCACAGCAATTTGCCGACGGCATATGCTGGCGGAGGTACTGGACTTCCCCATGGTGATGATGGGTCATTTGAGGGGCCAAGAACGGTAAGGACAGTCATGTTTGTTTTGATCTTTCAAGGAGCTGTTCAGCATCAGGTGCAGGCCATGAGGGTAGTGATTCCGGTGTGGCCTGGGACATTGTGGGATAGGGAGAGCTGATGATCTCCAATGAAGATGCTTCTGGTTGGTGCTTTGATTGACATGATTGACTTTCTATTTTCCGTAATGGCTTTGGGACGGTTGGTTGTTTGACTTGCGCATTTTGTTCAGGGTGGTTGAAACCACTACCTGTTGGTAAACTAAGCCAACAACCAACATGGCTGGCTGGAAAATCTATTTTGTGTCAGGAAAAGCCTGGGAAATCATCCATTGAAATGATGGATTTTCCAGCCAGCCATGTTACCAGAGGGCTGGCGTAGTGATAGCGCGTCCTCAGATATGGCTGTCCATAGGATTCGCACGCTTTCCGCGCGTCGTTTCGTGGCACATGGTGCGCGTCCTTTCCAGGTGACCAAAAAGAAGAGTGACCACGACGACCTTGACAACACAAGAGCAAGGGTGGCGCCTCGGACGACTTTAATGGTTGGTGCTGGTTGTTGCCGGTTGGTGCTGGTTGGCAATGGTTGGTAATGGTTGGTAATGGTTGGTAATGGTTGGTAATGGTTGGTAACGGTTGGTAACGGTTAATAGTAGTTAATTAGATTAATTAGTGATTGTTCGTTCATCGTGGCTAATGGTTGATTTGAACTGTATAGCTGTATAGCTTTGTTTGTAGTCAATTTAGTTTGTTATTGCTAATTGTTTTTGACATCATGACAAATATGTATGATTGTTTGATTTATCAGTGTTTGTTATCATGCATTTATTGTTATTTGCAATAGTTTAGTTTGTTGAGTGATGAGTTGTTATTGCTGGTGTATAGTTAATAACTGCTGATTTATAATGATTTATAGTCAAGTACTGATAGTTAGTAGTACGTTTATTCACTACTACAGTTATCATAGTAATGATGTATAGTTCACTATCATTGATGATTGCATTACTATAGTTAGTTTGAAGATTGCATGATTGTCGTTATTGCTGATTCATAGGCTGCTACTGCTTGTGGCTTAGCGCGAGGCCCAAGCGCTAACCGATCTGCGGAACGCTGAGAGCTGCAGGTGACCCAGGGTGACCCCAACAGGACGACAGATGGTAGGCACAGTTCATCCCCTTCGAAATTTCAATGTAAGCCTACCTATGGGCTATGAAAAATGGCCATTATCATGATTTAATATGTTTGATCCAGGGCTGTTCATGTTTTTCAAGTTTAGCCTTAAACCAGCCTGATTATCGTTCAATCCACCTCCTGTTGATGCTCGGTTCGAGTTTATCAGTAAAAACTGGCCCCCTTTGATTCTAAGTATCAATGATTCAATCATTCAGCCTAATTTCTTACTATGACTAGGTGACGCCTGGCTTCAGCTTTAGGCTATAGGTTGGAAGCCTGGTTTGAAACCAGGTTTTCGCGTTGCTTAAAACATCGGGGCTTCAAACCCCGCTGCAACGTTTTGGAAGCAAATCTTCAGCTCCGCAGTTGAAGTACATTGCTGTAGGGACTGCATAGCTGGTGATTTTCCGTCAATCACATGTGATAATGACCAAGGATCATAGAGAAAGTGGTGATGTCATAGGGAAAGTACTGTTCAATAGTCAAAGGGAAACCTATTACTATTGCATCACCAACAATTATAGGGAACGTATAATGTTCAATAGTCATGTGATGTCATGTGATTGTCGGGCAGCGGGTGTATGATCATTTCAATGTCATGTGGTTTCAAGATGGTTCGGCGACTTTTCAACTACAGTATACTTGGATCTATTTGGGATGATGGCTTCGAATTGATAAGGATGTCTCTGGTATGGGGCAACACAGCACCGGCCAGTCAACCACCATGAGCAACTATTGTGAACCACCTACTCACAACCAACACTGCAATCTATTTCAAACAATATTTTTGGCCTATCGATGATTTTTCTTTCAATCGTCCAAACATTTTTTTTCACCAGCGATTTATTTTGAATCAGCGGTGGTGTATGCATATGGATCTATATGCTACTCTTTGACCATTACACTATTCCCTATGATATTTGGTTGTCCTTCATGATTGATGGACAAGCACCAGCTATTTAGTCCACACCAGCTTGTTTCACGGAAGAATGTATCGGAAGCTGACTAAGCCAATCATCAGCCAACTGCAATGCTGCCAGCTTGGTTTGCTCGGATATTAGGTGCAATGTAGCTGACACGACCAAACACATGCACAGATCAACATGGATTTGTGCAAAAAAACATGGATTGAATAGAATATGAAACAAATGCGGGGGCGCAGCCAAAAAAAGATGTGCGGAACACTAAACGTTGAGCACCTGGCCTCGCCTGACAGTCGAGGCCCGAGTATTGGACCATGACCTTTGCGTGAATTTTATGGCTGTGCTGATTCTTGTGGACTTTGTGTGCCGTGGCTGCCACTGTGACCACACAATGACCCTGATTTTGTCGACCCGTGAGGGATGAAATGGGTGAAACCCACCCACATTGCATATTGCACACGTTGTGTTTCTACACTATCGCTACTGGAAAGGGCTCGTGAGTCACCATTAAAATGATGAGCTATCCTGCTATTATCTCAGCGTGCACTTTCCAGCTCACTCAGCTAAAGAGCATGGTAGCCGCCCAGCAACAAGCAAAGATGAAAGCAAATTGGTGACAGAGGGGTGGTCCGCGATAGTTGGTCACTGCTGGTTATTCACCCCGAAATCAGCAATGAATGACAATTATGAACGAGTATGAACCATTGATGGCAGAAAAGTAAACCACGCATGAAGGCCTTTCAAGAATGGACCGCAAGTGGAAACATTGATGGCGCACAAGTGTATCCAAGTAGTCCAGTGGTCGGGGATTTTCATAAACTGGCAGTTCCCCATGGCATCCCAAAGAGTACCATTTCTGGCAGACAGCACGGCATTTTGTGTGGGTGCACCATGTAGGCCCAGATGGGATACAGCTAAATTTGGCACACTGTTGGCACACTGTTGGCGCACTTGTTTAGCCGTTATTGTTGGTTGCATTGAACAAGTGTTTCCCAAATGCTGAGCGAATGAATGCC
>VSDK01006309.1:366341-385410 GCA_009767595.1 Symbiodinium kawagutii | reverse complement strand
AATGCCGAGTGCCACAAAATAGCAACGCCAGCCATAAAGCAGTGCAAAAGCTGTATACCGCAAACCACCTAGTTATGAATCCCATAAGCTATGACTCATAGGGTTTTACAGCCATGGTGCATAAACCATTCAGTCGTGAACCCCATGAGGTAGCTGAATTCACGCGTATAACCATGGCAAATGTTTCCACTTAGTGGGGATCATCCACCCTCGCCAGCAGTTGCCCGGAACTGGGCCAAAGATGTGGGTGCACTTCCCTGCAGACTGGCTGCACACGAAGAATTCGCAGGTTTGGAGGCTGAATAATGGCAGGCTTCAGGCAATATGATTATATCCTAAAAAGAAAAAGTATACATATAATATATACATATACTTGTGAAGCGGATATATATGGGTTTCTGAATGATGATGTCAATATTTTCTTCACAATGATTCATTGAATATGTTGCATATTCCCATGATGTCCCCATGATCTCATGATTTTCCCTCCGTATTCTCGTGATCCCATGACGTTCCCATGACGTTCCCATGATATTCCCCAGCTATACCTGGCTTCCAGGTGCACCTTGGTGGATACGGATGCCCGGGCCATGGGACACCATGCGCCCGTGTGGAGCCTGGTGCTGGCGGAGCCTTGGCGGTCCGCTGGTGATGCCTGGTGAGGAAGCTGGTGAAGATGATGATGTGGCTATGGGTCAAGCAGTTAACCTGCCAAGAATGATGGTTAACTTGGTTAACAACCAACAAACTATAGGGAAAACAATGGTGAATGAAAGGGGAACCAAGGGAACAGGCTTTTGACCCACAGCCATTTATGGTAGATCCATCTAAGTAGTGGGTATAGAACAGCCGACGAACCGACGAACTGTCTATGGGCAATATAGAGCTGAATGATATGTAGTAGTGGTAGAGTACTTAGCTACGGAATAGTTCATTCATGGTCAAGAAGTGGTGGGTAGTGGTGAATAACCAGCAAAGAATTTACTAGCATGTCTTGGAGGGCTTGAAGCCACCAACCAGGCCATGATGACCAAGAATGAACCATCATGATAAATGGTTATCCTGAGAGTCAAAGTACGTGCAACGTGCAAAGATAACACTTTTGTATGAGACTAAACTTTGCCACCTGCCATTTATCAAAGCCTAATCTTTGCCACTTTGAGGCCGAACTTTGCACAATGCAGGGGCTCAGCTAGATGGATGTAGAGCCATTGATGTGAACCAACTTGACATTTGTGCGCCATTGCCATCCTTTTGATTGTCTCATGCCATCTCATTACCTAAGTCCATATCGTCCCAACATCCCCTGCGTCCCTGGCACAGGGTTCGACTAAAACAAAAATCACCATTCAAAATTGAGTGCTATTTCACAGGAGGGGCTAGCTGTTTTCTTACGACTGGGCTATTAGGGTACTGTATAACCGATATGATCATCCAAAACTCTGTTGTCACAGATTTAACTAGTTTAAAGCTATGCATTTGAGCAAGGTTGGTTCGTCACCTCATGTGTGCTGTGCAATTTGTTTTCGCTCTCCCATCAAAGATTTATTGTTGAGGGTGCCGGAAGCACCGCTAACCAATCTGATGGTATTGATTCGTGAGGATCAGTCTTGGTCCATTATTGATGGTTTGGTTCCCAAATGCTCGTTCAGCATGATAATTAATTCTCTGAAATCATTAACAAATTCAGCTCGTTCAGCCAGTGAGCCTAGCCCCCCTTGGGAGCCCCCAAAGAGGCCCCAAGAAGTCACCAGAGCTCCGCTTGAAAGACTGCAATTGGCACCGGCACCTGCCTAGGAAAGCTGCTTAGCTTGCTACACTTTGGAGCTCGTAGCAGTTTTTCGGCAACAGTTCGTGCCGCCGTTGGATGTTGGTCTTCGGTGAGCTTTCCCTGTGCTGAATGGGTCATCATTGGATGTGGCGGAGTCAAAAAAAGAACACATATCTTCGGAGGGAAGATGCTAGTAAATGATTGTGTGTGTAAACATTGGTGTGATATGGTGTGGCTACATGTGCTTGTGTGTGTGTGTGCCTGTTCGTGCATAATTAGTTATGTGCATGCATGCGTGTTTGCATTGTTTGTGCGCATGGGAGTCCAAATTCGCACAATTCATCACGATTCCATTCATCCAGACACAAATAGTTACATCATATACTATTGCACATACTGTCATACTAAGAAAAATATAGATATATAAGTAAAACACATGTGTATATATAAATTATGTATTTGACATATGTCTTGCTGATGCGAGTCATGCCCGCCAGAGATAGAGAGATTTATAATTACACATTACCTGCTTACTTCGATCCAGTACATATGATTACCAGTACATGCATGTGTTCCTGCCTACCCCACCATAACTACCTACCTAGCTAGCTAGCTACCTACCTAGCTACCTACCCGACCTACCTACCTTGCTACCTACCTACCTAGGTACCTACCTACCCGCATTCCACGCACATGTGTTTCGCATTTGCTAGCAGAACCTGCCTCCCCAAGGCCTGCTATGTGCAAAGTGCCCGTGGTGCCCGTGGCTTGTGTTCGAAAATCATCCTTTTCGACATGGCCTGTGTTGTCCTTGGGTACATGGCAGCTCGCCAGAGAAGTGGCCATCGAAGCCTGGGGGGGCAGTGTCACTCTCTACTGCCGCTGATGACCGGTGTTCAATCAACAGACGGTGATATACCTTTGCAATTTTGAGAGGATTCCTTTGTCTACTTTTGCATGTGTTTGAATGCAGGCATGCATTTCCGCATTTATGTGTGCATATCATGAATGCATATTCAGCTATCTACTTTGGCAGGCGTTTGAATGTGCGCAGTTCCGCACTGCTTCCCACTGCTTGCAGGCCACCGTCATTCGCCTCTTTGAGTCCTCTTTTCCGGCCGAAGTCGCGTTTTTACAGGACCTTAAGGTGGCTCGGAAGACTGGCTGGACTAGCGCTTTTGCTTCGCTACAGTTGGGATCGCAGGGTGAAATCAGTTGCATGGTTCATGTGCAGCCATTCGATGGGGTCCATATGGGTCGATGTTTAGGGATTTTTCTGGATGCGTCGAATTATCTTGGAGACTTGCTCAGGCATGCGGCTGTCTCCATAGGGGTTTGTTCGTAGGTGGTAGTGCTGCTTCGAAAAGCATCACTTAAGCTCGGGTTTGTGAACCACCGTTGCGGAACACCAGGAGTCTTCCTGTTTTTTTTCCACGGATCATCCTGATTTAGTCTTTGTGTTTGGCACCAGTGTGAACAAGGGCTTATCCACATTGGCGAAGTTCGCAGTACCATGTGGCTGTGGGTCAAAACCCTTAGTCCCCCTGGTTCCCCTATCATTAACCAGGCTGTTTTCCCTATAGCTTGTTGGTGAACTTATCCCCCAGTAGTT
This sequence comes from Symbiodinium kawagutii, assembly GCA_009767595.1. Taxonomy (NCBI): domain Eukaryota; class Dinophyceae; order Suessiales; family Symbiodiniaceae; genus Symbiodinium; species Symbiodinium kawagutii. Next base: position 382,027 of record VSDK01006309.1, on the reverse strand, counting down.
GGTTGCTTAAGAGCTTGACTCAACTCGCCATATAGTTGGTATGTCCACTATTGTTGGTTGTTTTCCCCTTTTATTAACCAGCAAAACCAACTAGTTAACCATTGTTGTTGGTTGCTTAACTGCGGCTGACCCAACTCGCCATGTATAGTTGGTATATATCCCCTATTAGTGTTAGTTATTCTAGTTATTCTCCCTTATTATTATCCATTAACCAGCTATTATTGGTTGCTTAACTGCTTGACCCATAGCCTCGCCATGTCATGGCATCCTGGGCACCGAACAACGCAGATCATCCGAATGGTGCGCATTTTGCGCGTGGCGCGGATCATCAAGAAGATTCGTGGCTGGGCAGACGGGTGCAGCCATGGCTACCCAGCTTGGGACCTTCAAGACATGGTGGTTTCTTAACAAGGGGAACTATTCAAGATAAAGAAGCTCCCCAGCAAGTTGTGGTTTCCCCCAGTTTTTTCTTAAAAAGTTACATGGTACCCATTGGACCCCCAAGTTATGGATGGTTTATTACTATAAATGATTAATGGATGATTTAGGGGTACCCCTATTTTGAGAAACCTTCAAAATCATGACCCTGTAACACCTGCATTCCGCAAGATAGAATGGCCGAACAAGTCATCTTGGCACCAAGAACAGCAGAACTGGATTCACTCAGCTATTGATCTGGTGGATTCCACTGCAGCTGCTATTTCGTTGGTCATTGGTACAATGCTTTGTCTAGGGGTTCAACAAGGAGGTGTATGTGATTGGGCTGCGTGATTCTCTTACATTTTGTTGCTGGTTCTTTTTCCTTGCGCCAAACTCTCTACGAAATTTCACTTTGCTGTGACATGGATTATCTACTGTTTGTCCCTGCTTTTCGGGCTTGACATGTTTGCTTTCCGATTGTGATCGGTTGGATATGCTGCTTAGACATTTTAACTAACATAGCGGCATAATCTTCACTCTGCGACACCTGTGTATGTGTCTAAAAAGTGTCACACTTGCGGTGATGATGCTGGTGTTGTGGACATGATTGCGACGGCCATGTTGTTGCTGTGGTTGTAGTTGCGGTTGTGGTTGTGGCTGCGGTTGTGGTTGGGTTGTGGTTGTGGTTGTTGTTGTTGGTGGGGGTGGTGGTGCTGGTGCTGGTGCTGGTGCTGGTGCTGGTGCTGGTGCTGTTGGTGATGTTATTTGTTGCTGCGGCTGTTGCTTTCGCCGGTTGTAGACAATGTTGTGGCCTTGCGATTCTTCTAGCCCTACTGGTTGTTCAATGGTTGTTCAAAGAGAGGCAGGGGGCCGAGACCACCCTAAACCAACAGGCGCCACAGTGTTCGGTACTGGGGATCCTGCTGTGTCAGGTTCCCTACGCGAGCTCAACAAGTTGTTGGCAATGATGTCAACCTGTCTCAAAGCATTGGGGCCACTAGGCAGCAATCAGGTCAGGATGTTGCAGCGACTGACAGATACACCTTTGGATACGTTGGGATCCGTTTGTTCTTGATGTGGCACGCAGTGTACACGACAAAACCCAAACATGATCATGCGGTGTCATGCGCATTTGCGGCGTGGTTTTATGCACGCAGCCTGATCCACACCTGACAGATGTTGAAGGTTCTGTTTGCCGCCGAAGACTTCAGGACATTGGCCGTGTAGTGCGGATTCCTCCGCCAGTTAACGGAGCACCTTCTTCCTATGATTTTTTCTCGACACCGTATCACGTTTTTGACGCCTGTCATGCGACTGTTTCGTGCCCCATTCATGTTCTATGTTCATGTGGGCATGTTTGAAAGGAGGTTGGCTGGCAAGGTGAGCTATGTTCACATGAACAGTGACTTTTGTTTCAAGAGGTTGCCCACCTGAACTTGGACGTCAAGTTACATGTGTTGATTCATTGAATTGGGATGTCAAGTTCCATGTGTTGACTCATTGCCATGCGAATTGGGGTGTCAACTTACATTTGTTGATTCATGACTCCAACCCATCCAAAAATGTGCTCTGGGGAATGCCCCACACATCTTTGTTGGCCGGAGGCATGAGTGGCCCCCCAGCTGTACTTCCAGGTAGAATCCCAGGGATTAAGTGAGCCATTGGCGGCACTGGAATTTCCACCAATGCGAATCAGCCGTGGTTCCTCCAAGCGCCCACGTGTTGCACAGGTGGTCTTTCATCTTTTGTTCCTTGGCCGCCGCTGCAGAGTGGATCGATGATAAGTAAAGCCATCTTGGGAGTCGCCGAGGTTAGGAAATCTGTGTAAGAAAATAGAAGTGCGGAGAGGTGGGGCTGAGAAAATCCTGGTATATCAGTTCATACCTTACTTTTGATTGCAAATATCACATATGATAAAGCATGAAGCTCATGAACCACTTGTTATTCACCAGACTTTACGTGTTTTGACTATGTGGTTTGATGCTTGGACGTGTGTGGATTTTGCAGTCTTCCAAGAAAACACCCAAACATCACCTGCTTGAAGGCAAAGGGGAGCAGAAGTTACCGCTTTTCGATACGCATTGCTTTTGGCAACTGGTCCAACATTCAAACAGCAACAATGCACAATCCACTCAGATGTTTACTTGATGGCATTTTGATGTACTTGGTATGTTTTCATTGGTATTTTTGGTCGCTTGATTCCATAGCCGGTACAGAAAGACCTTCCAGGGGAGCACGTGGCACTGAGGTTTTGCTTTTATGACCGTATGGGCGATGTTGCTTGGAATCTGGCAGTTGGGACAGGTGGCATTGGGAGGTGCCTTGGGGTGTAGGCGTTCGCCTTGGATCGGTGAGGCTGAATCAATTGGATGTAGCCACCACAGGCGGACCCTTGGAGGTTCACAGTGAGTCCAACAAGGCTTGGCCACAGCTCCCACCCAAACGCCCTTTTGCTCGGGCCTAGTTGTCTTTTTGTTTGTAGCTGGCCCGGCGTTTTCTGGTGTAGCCACCACTTGCTTAGACTAAGGGGAGCGAAAGTTTCCCCTCTCAAAAAGTCAGGGTTGTCGAATCTCAAGGGGAGCGGTTCGCAACACGTTGCCTAGACATTGCCGAGGTTGATGGTCGAATTTGTTCATCCTTTAATCGATCAGATGCACCGCGACGGAGTTGCCTTTCAAGACTGTCCGGAGTGCAGAGAATTGTCGGCCTCTGTGATGAATGCAAATCTCTTGCTGTTCAAGACTGAGACCTGGCTGAAAGAGATGGTACGATCTGGGGATCAGGGGTTCGATCTTTGTCTTGGATTGATTTCCATCAATTTTTGGGGCAAGTGCCATGATTTTCGACCCGCAAAGCGTGACCATACCAGGGTTGGTCAATATATTATGACTTGAGGAACGGTCTGTTCATTCCACAGGGTCACACTCTTCCAATCACTAGGAACCATCAACGTTGATCCGTTGGAAGGGGCCAATGCCAAAAAGAATGAACACGGCTGGAGTCGATACCAAAGGTCATCAAACATAGGCAGGTGAGGAACCTTGTAGCTTGACAATTTTGCTTCCATTTGGCCACGGTGGGTATAGGGTGTTTGACCAACAGCCATGAATTAGACTTGTCCTTGTGTATGCATAATTATAGCCCGGAGTCGGCTCCTTGTCTTGTTTTTGTTTGTTGACGGGCTTGTCATTGTCATACAACTAGCCATGCGCCATGCGCAACCAATTAAATAGCATCATAGATTACATTTGACGTGCATATCCACATTTACGTTTGCAAATTACGTGTATATCATATGTATTAGTATGTACTATATTGAGGTGTACGGATCAATCTGGTTGGTCTTTGAATCTATTTCATGTGTTGCTGATTATGCCGGATTCAATCCAGCGAACAACAGAGGACCACACCTTGGCTTAGCTCAACGCTGCCAACATGCTGCGACAGGTCATTGCCGGCGACAGTTGGGGACGCATCGCTGTTCCAGTCATCACTTTGTACCCGGCCACTGCCATCATTTTTTGCCGCCTGGCAGGGGCGAGCGGCTCCATGTGCACCTGCCAGGTGAAAAGGGACACGTTTTTTGCTGCCGAAGCAAAGCCATAGAGACTAAGGCTAAGGGGTGAAGGGATGATGATGCAATGAATGATGAATAGCAAAAAAGTACCACCACACTAGAACACGACCACAAACTTGATGCCAAAACACGACGACAAACACCCCACCACCAAGAAGAGAAAGACCAGACCACCACCCGAACACAAGCACCAAGATACCACCAAGACAACACCACCCAAATGCCACCATGAAGACATCGCCACCAAGACACCAGCACCAAGAAACACAACCAGCAGAGACACCAGAACCGTGAAGTTCCGCCGACCTTTGCTGGGTCACACCCACCACACAATGGTCATGTTGGGTTGATGCGAGATGACAATGATGCCGATTTGATTTATGTGATTGGATTGATTTGGTTCGATTCGATTCGATCTGATTTGATTCATTGATTTGATTGGATTTGTTCCGATTTGATTTGATTCATTGTTTTGATTGGATTTGATCCGATTTGATTTGATTCATTGCTTTGATTGGATTTGATCTGATTTGAGTTTGATTCATTGCTTTGATTGGATTTGATCTGATTTGAGTTTGATTTGATTTGATTTGATTTGCCTTGATTGATTGCTTGGATTTGATTTGGATCGATTTGGTGGATTGATGCAATTTGATTTGATATGACTGCATTGGATTAGATTGATTGATTTATTGATTGACTGATTGACTGATTGATTGACAGATTGATTGGGAGGAGGAAGAGGAGGAGGTAAAAAGAAGAACCAACGCAATGGCGCGGGGACAAATCAAAGGACATTGAAGCACTGCAAATGCATTTCCAATGCGTCCGAAGGATCATGGGATTGAAAAAACACCCCGCCAAGTTGAGTACATATGGATGGTCATGGACATTCCATATCGGTTTTGTGGGAGTAGACTGGTAGTAGCTGATTGCTGTGAAGTCTTGCAGCGCAAATTCTTTTCCATAGATTTGGATTAAATAACTGAGAGAGAGAGAGAAGATTAAACAAAAACCTATGTAGCAACAACCTTGCCCGAAAAAAAGTGTCCATAGATTCTGTGTGACAGCGGTATTGGGTTTGAGAGCGTTTGTTGATGTTTGCTGCACGTCCTGGCAGCACGTTATTGAACACATCATAATAATTCATGTTCCCAAGGTGAGCATATATTTCAACTTTGGATAGTCCACATAGAAGGCAGCACGTTATTCACAATTTGAACGCCTTCAGTTTTGCTGTGCGGTGGCATGTGCAGTACATCTGCTTGTGCTTTAAATTTTCCGAGCCAAGGCGGCAGCTTGCTCACTCTGGTATTTGGAGTGCTAAACATGGTGGTTGCGGCAACTTGATCGAATTCCGGTGGTCCTGGCTCCTGCATTAGCCATGGAAATGCTTGAGTTTTGCTTCCAATCCATCCCAGAATGTGCTTTGTTTCGAGGGACTAATTTTAGGTGTACCATGATTTTGAGGCCAGCCGAGCTTGCTATTTTGTTGGACGACAACTGCTGATTTAAGTGCAGTAACTGGAACGGTTTCTTGTTTGGATTTCTCGAACCTATGTTTCAAGGTTTCCGGGCACAGTTATTGGGCAGGTCTTCTGGAATCCGCACCGTGAGTGTAGACAATATCAGTGGTCTCACAGACACTTTGCAACTTGCATCCAAGCAATAACTCTATGAATCACCCAGAGTTGGATGTTGCATTTTTGTTTGCATAGTGGACATACACAGATACAAACAAACACATGTGTTGCGCATATCATGCGTTGTCCCGCATTGTGTACATGTGTGAGTGCAACCGATTTATCTATTTGAATATATGGATTTTAATTTATACCTAGACCTTCCATGTGTTACTTATTTCTGCCTCTGGCCTGAAAGGCAGAAATTTCAGTCGTTCTTATCCAAAAACATCGTTATGAGAAAAAAAGGTCGTTGGGGGAATCACTCATCCCAAAAACGCCTCTGATCAACCCTGCTCGCCCCACTGCCGTTTGGTCTCGACGGATTTCATCCTTGTCGTGGTCCGTTGTCGCCACTTGAGAAGGCTGGGCTTGGGAAAACTGATGTCAGCTTGGCAAAGGAGCCTCATCTTCATAGGAATGTTGTTCATTATCTTAATAGACTCTTATGTACTTTTGAATGCTGGCGATCAGGTTTCCCTTTTGAATTTTGTCCACTGGTTTGTCTTCACAAAGCGACGGTGGACAGCCTTGGACTTGCAAAGATATAATTGTAAAGTTCTTTTCATTTCTGTCCTGCTGCTGACCCTACGGCTGAGACGGCTCAGCTTCCCTACCACATCTTCATTCATTTCAGTTGAAAATAGAAGAGGGTTTGGAATCCACCTGATCGAAGGTTGCTGATCCAACAACATTGCAAGCTCGTGCTTGCAATGAGCAAGGAGATGGAACTTGCTTTTCATCGCATAGCCTGTGAACTGATAGGATGTCAGGCATTCAAAGGCCAATCCATTGTAATGCTGCAGGAACTCATGGAATTCTTGGTAAGTGACCATAGCGCAGTGCCGGGACAACCAACAACCGTGATTGTAAAGGATGTGCTGCCAAGTGCCCACACACATGGCTGCACTGTACATTCGCTTCAAGAGGGGAATGTGATCGGCACTAAGTGGATCATTGAGAAGTCCAGCAGTGAGAATTGCAACCCACCTCACCAACATGGTAACATCACTGCCTTTTGCGTTGATCCACCCATAATCATCTTTTGTTTTGGCATTGAAGAATGTGGGTGTAAAACTGCGAAGTCCAGGTTGTGACCCAACAGTTTTGCAAAACAAATGGAAATGCCGGAATGCCCTCGCGAGGCAAGCATCTCGAGCATTGCTGATGCCAGGGCCTTGCTCCCGGAAGTAGCCGAGGGCGATGAGGAAGAGGAGCGTTGATCCAATGAAATCACGAAGTATCCCCATCTTCGAGTTATGAAACAAATCTCTCCGAAGTATCATCTCGGGTTTCCCAGAAGCATCCATAGGTTCGAATGGTATGGCCAAAATCGTGGGGGGAACTATCCAAGGTCGAGATTGGTATAAATGATTGCCCCAGCATGGGTAGTGGGAGGCATCTTCCCATGGCATCGATGAGCCCCCAGCTTCACACTCATGGCACATTTGCAATCCAGTCCTTGCATTTTGTTTGTTGAAACATCGATCAAGGTTTGCTACTTTTTCAAACCATTTCAAATCTCCTTTCAAGCCAGTAAGTGCCACGAACCAACATTGATCGCCGATGGAGATTCCGTTTTCAAACAGGTCCTTGAGGTCATGGCAAATCCTTTTCAGGACCTCGTCTAAAGCATCAGTTTCCTTGTAAAGTTCACCCGGGAGAACTGACATCACAAACTTTGTCAGAAACGAATTGTTCCTGGTGTTGTGCGACTGAAAGGCACACAGTTGTGGATCATGGGGAGCCTCCACCTGGAAACCAGCATTTGTCTTAAAGCGTTTCGCACAGCGAGACCTCAAGCAGCATTCGTCACATTGATCAAACCTGGTATTGCTTCGGTAGTTCTGGGCAGTGTCCACACCCAAACAAGTCTCCAACATGATGACAGCTGTATTGTTTCTTTTCTTCCCCCGTCCTTCGTCTCCATGCAGTGCTAGTGCCAACGTATTGGAACGCGATCTCACTGGATGGGGCTCTTGAAACAACCGATGTGTGGGATGCAAATTCTCGTAGCAGTCCCAGAATGCTTTCAGTTGGGAACGCCCCGCATCAAGAGCCACAAAGCCCCCCATCAGCAGTTCTGGCGCCTTCACTAAAAGAAAGCTAATGAAATCTCGAGGCTTGATGTAGGAAACCACCACATCATGGCCCAGCTTATCTTTGTAAGCAAAATTTGTAATGGGAACTTTCCAGGTGAGACCCCATCGGCCAATAAAGCCAAATGAATCTTTTGAGGCATTCTTGCTGGTTGCCTCCTTTCCGAACTCACCAAGGTCAGCCTTGGCCTTTTTCGCAAACGAGGTCACAGATGCTGCTGGGGCCTGAGAGCATTCAATGGGAACGAATGGGCTCAACAGGATTGGCTAGCCCTTTTGGAATCAAAAATGAGGAACCGACCCCATCAGCAACAATCTCAGCATAGGCAAACGCCAGCTCTGAATCTGCAGCATCACAAATGGATCCTGGCCACAAGCTGTTCGAATCCACACCACATGTGATGAAAGTGCCACTACTTGCAGGTGAGTTTTTGGTTAAAGCAAAGAAAGGTTACCATTCAGCACACTTGTTTTGCAATCTTTTCCACGTCAGATTTTGGAAAGCTATGCGTGTTATCACGCATTGCCCAATGAACACGAGCCGTGTGGCCACCCTGACTTACCAGTCCAACTAGTTGGCAACTATTTCACAAAGTTTGACCTGTGACTTGTTTTTTTATTGTAATTCTATTCAATTGAGCTGTTGATCAGTGAACTTTGGGACAGCCATCCGCTCAGCATACCCCAGTAATTGACAAAGATTTAGATGCAGCAAACGCTGTTTAAAGCGTTGAAGGCATCTGACCCCCAAACATTCAGGAGCCGCGCTGGCGCTTTGCACTCTGAGGCGTTGCTGCTACTTTAGCCTTGGCCTTGGCCTTAACAGCGGTTGCCTTGGGACGAGACTTTGCTTTCACCTTCGCCTGTGCCTTTGGCGTGGCGGAAGATCCCTCACTCTTTCTCGGGATGAATGGCCTCACAAGAGGAAAGCTCAAGCATGTAGCTCATTGGCGTTGATGGGGCATCATGCAAGAACCGATTCCAATTAAAGTTTGTTTTTCATTTGCATGCTGATCCCCAGCCTTGCCCGCGCTTCCAATCCCACAGAAGAAGTAGCCCTCAGAATGAAATCACAAGGGCGATATGCAGTCATGATAGGCTCGCATAGCTTTTGATGACTTGAGGTATCCACAGACTGAAAGAAACAATTGAGAAGTGGGTCCATGTTGAGCAGGAGGATCACGGTTGCAAACAAGTAAAGATAACAAGTAGGTTCTAGGTATCGGACAGCTGCTGAGCTTTTTCCAGCTTTGTTCTCAGAGCATTTTCCAACCTTACATGGGTGATGGGCTGTCAAAAAGTATCCTGAAACCACCAGGTTGAAAGCGTAGATGTGCTGACCTATTGCGAATCATTTGCATTAATCAAGGTGTTGTGTCAGGTCACTGCTTCCCGTAGCCAGACACCACCCCTTTGGAATAGTCATCTGACATGTCCTTGTGAACCGCCTCCATGTCCTTAATGGTCACGTCGATCGAAGTCTTCAACCTAGGAGGGATGAGTCAGATCACTATAGTCTACACTTGTAACACTGGAAAGCAACCCTTGGAACCCAAGTATATTTAACAGAGACACCTGCTTTGGATGTCACTCAATTTGCTGACGCCCTCAAACTTGGACTGCAAGTCCTGCATTTTCTTCATACGCTTTGCCATCGCATTCCTCAGGAGAGATGGTCCAAAACAAGAGATGGTAACATTAAAGCGAACCTGGATGGTCTTGCTATTGATTGAATTTCAGGATGCAACCTAGTCTCAGGTATTTCTGGGCCAAACTGCTAGGAAGAGCATCAGGATCCATCTCGGGGAGTCCCAGGCCACGTCCCGTACGGTTCATTTCCTCCTTGCTCTCCTCTTTCTCGATCTTCTCAATGTCTTCATCATCCAGACCTGCGAGGAAGAACATGGAAGAATTATCCATAATTTGGTGCGGGGATCCAGTCATGGTGCACACTTAGGTGGAAATCGAGACTGCCTTCGTCATCCTGACCATCTTCGGGGCCATCTGGAAGATCCAGGCCGCGAATCCCGTTCTCTTTGAAACGCAGTCTCTTTTGCACATCCAACTGGGACTTTTTCCTTATTTTCAGTTCGGCTAAAACAAACATTTCCATCACATCAAATAGCACCAACAAATTGTGACAAGTACCTGGCATGCTGCCAAGAGTCTTGTGGGAGCCCTTGACGGACAATTCAACATAGTAGAGCCATGTGTTTTCGTAAAGATCTTTCCTGTGAGAAGCGTTTTGAAGGGGTACTGTATCCGTATACTGTATGCACATCCACACAAACCGAATCTCCTCATCAGTTTCTTCGGGTTGGTCTTGCAATGCTTCTTTATGGCTTCGATGCGTTGCCTCAAAGCGTGGTTAGAAGGCAAGCGAGAAGCAGGTTTAGATTGACCCAGTGTTCAATAATAACATCCATTGATTTCCAGTAGAATGTTTTTTGATGCCAAAGTGCGCAGAAAGTCCTTTCTCCTCCATTCCCTCGTGGGATAAGAACTCACAGTCGATCACCAATTCAGTACTTTGCATCTCCGATCTTAGTACTTCCACTTCAGCACAGAATGTATCCTTGGTGTAAACTGCTGATCACATTGATAGGGCGGGTCCCCAACTAAAGGAAGTGATCAGAATAAAGTTTGATCCCTGGTTGTTGAGCTGAATGACTTAAGGAGTTCAACGCATCTCATTGAAAACTTACATTTTGAATGGTAAACATTGGTAGATAATACTATTTTTTGTTTGTGTAGGGGCCGAAAAGAAATGATAAGAAAATGTACTCATGGCAAAAGCAAGAAACTGGATCATATCCACACGACTTAAAGATTTGCTCCAAGTTCTTTCTGGCCTGACCTTTGCCCTTCCACTCATTGAAAATGGTCTCCGACACTTTCATGGTTCCATCAACCCTTTTGGTGAAGATTCTTTTGGTTCGCTGACGGATAGCATTTGGGCTGATGTGGTGCTCCCTAGGTCCATAGCGGGGTGCGGACTCATCATCAATTCGAGGGATTTCACTGACACCCTCAAACTCGTCGCCGGAGTTTCCCGGCGTTTCACCATCACCATCATCACTCGGAACTTTCAAGGTAGCATCAACCATATCCACATCCAAATCCCCACCAGAATGAGAAGTTGGTGGATCTAGTTCTGTTGGTGCAGGAGATTCACCCATCGTGCAAAAGGGCTGTTGGGTTTGCGCATCATCCAATGGAACCGCAGCCGGAGGAGCTTCGACAACTTCTACATCACTATCCTCCATGGAGGCACCCACGGCACTGGGTGCGGAGTCTTGACGCGAAGGGGTCGGTACTGGTCGTTGAATTGAGTCTGCAACTTCGGGATTATCTTCCAACCATTTCGAAAGTTCCTAGGCGCAGCCAACAACAAGTTGTTGTCTCAGATGCACTGGGTGTTTGGTTGTTATGTTCACTGTTTGGATTTCCGTGATGACCGGTCGCAAGAACATAAGTTTGATCCAAAATGGATGCCCTAAATAATACGGGAAAATTTGGTCCCAAAATGGATGCCCTAAATAATAAGGGATCAAGTTTTCCCAAAATGGATGCCCTAAATAATAAGGGAAAATTTGGTCCCAAAATGGATGCCCTAGCATGGATAGATGATGATGGTACAAGTTACTAAACCATAAGTTAAGCCTGGGCGAACTTAACACACATTTAGATTAACTGAAATTGTGATTGCAAGGCTTCGAAACCAAAACCCAGCTCTTCGGCTCATGTACTTTGGGGTACAAAAACCCAATCCCCACCATAATCTTGTCAAACAGCTATACACTTGTCAAATATGTTTCCCTTTAACTTGACCATCACTGGATTGCTTTGCATCTAGTGCATCACCCTGTTTAGATGTAGCTAGTTTTCCATCCACCCAAGTGACCTATCACTGATTTTGATACATGCATGTATGCACGCACTTACTTTTGTTGTACGTGTTTTTGCGCGACTTCGATCATGTTATACATGTTTGTCCATGTCTTGATTAGATTCCAGTTGTGTATCTACTCATGCATCAGTTATGATTGCTTATGCTGTACCCATCACTAAGTTCCCAAAGCCAATCAGCCTACCTACAAAGCTCAACGGAGGTTTGTACTGTAAAAATATTTCGTACATGAACCTGCATGTTTATGATCTATTCATGTACATAGCAGTTAGAGATGCATGATTTGAACAGTAGCACATCTTTACATGTATTGCATGCACTAAAGGAAAAGAAAATGGAACTCCGAGCATGACAAAACCATAGGACCTACAAGTTGATGAATTATTGCAACTATGAAGTAGGCATCGTGAATTTCATCTTGGGGGGGAAAGGTTGGACATGCTAGTTTTCACATTCCTCGTCGATCATGATTTTGAAACCATAGCTCACACGCGCGCGCGCCGCGCGCGCACGCGCCAAAAAGGTTTGGTTTTTGAGGCCTGTTTGGCGCGCGCGCGCGCGCGGCGCGCAGAGCGGGTTCAAGAGCCAAAGATGTCATTATAAGGATTATCGGTAATCCATTATCAACCTCCCACATTAACACCACCCCAAAACCATCAAAGAATCATTCAGCTCATTCTGCATTGCTTCCTCATCCATGGAGCCAGCTGCAAACAATTCATGCTGCGCCTGGGTTGCGCCAATCGCAGCTTCCAAGCTGGCTCCGGACCAGGCTTTGCTAAAGACTGCTGGCATGGAGGCGGTCGAGGCAAGGAGCTGGGTCAACTGACTGACTAGTGTTTGACCCGATGGCTAAACCACCAAAGTTGGGTGACCAAAGAAAGTTTGGTTGCACATCCTGACAGAGTCCTAGCCGACGCTAAAGAATGCTGAAAAGTCTTTGAAGGCAGCGGTCAGATGTTGTTTTCTACCTCAAAAAAAAATTCGTCTCCGGTTTCTTTCTTCCCCTGGCAATACCTTGCCAAGTTTTTTGTTAATTTTTTTAGGGGTTGCAAAAACAGCCTCTCCCAAAGTGGTCGCCCAATGTCGCCTTTTGGTCGCCCAATGTCGCCTTTTGGTCGCCCAATGTCGCCTCTGCCAAAATGGACATTTTTTGGGGAATTTACCAAAACACGTTATAATCATTTAGTAGATGCATTTTTTTGCAACCCCCTTTTGCATTTAAGTTTGCACAAATTAATCCTCCATCCACTCTGTGGGAAGGTGCTGTCGGTAAACATTGGGGATTTGCAATTGAGTGCATCCCCTCACATACGTCAACGTGTGTTCAAGATTGGCTTCAGGGCATTCAGTCCACGGAAGGGCCCCGAACAGCTGAGGCAATGGGGTCTCGTTGTCAACCTGAGCACGGATGAGGGTAGAAAAGACTTGAGGAAACAACCAAACTCATTTCGCTCAAAGCCAGGTTTGACCACTAACAGTAACAAATATGTTTTTTCCGCAATCAAACATGTTCAAAGCTGAGTGGCGGGTAAATCCCACATTGATCCTTCAGCTTGGAAGTCTGATACCAATTTGAGAAGAGCACTGGCAAATTGAGCAGTGTAAGTCCTGAGTTGGGTTATTCAACCAGTGGGCACACGATATCCTATAAAGTACAACTTGTTCGGGGAAACCCAAGAAAACCAAACAGAAACATTGTTAAACATTTCCAAAATACTGTGTGGACCGAAGTTGGTCAGTACCTTTGTAACGCTCTTTACCTTGCTTATCAACGTATTTGATGGCTGTCTTGACGACAGACTGCTTTCGCCGAGATAGCTTTCCCCGTTGAAGAGACGCAATCTTCTGGCTGTTGGACACCAATAACGTTCGTTTTGGCGTCGGGTGATTGAAATGGCCCATCCACATAGCCAGTTGAAACACCTAGCAGGGATAAACCAATGGATTTACAAAAACAGTTGTTGTTATAAAAAGGGAAACACAATTTCAAAAGTGAGAATAACTATGATACTTGCACTAGGTGTGTTTCCCTTTTTCTAGCAGCAAACATCACAGCCAATTATTATCAATAATAGGTTTAACCATTCAAAACTTTGGATCCCAAATCCCTCGTTTGCTTCACGGAAAACATGGTTGGATGCACCATAAGCCACAACTCCCCTGTTAAATTTTCCCCATAAATCATCCAGCTATCCAATTGGGCTATATCGGGGTTGCCACGATAATTTTGCCAGCCTTGATGCCGGCCCCTTTCAATAGCCGAATGACACGCTCAAACGTTTGGTACATGAACACCAGGCTGGAACCAGGGTTTTCTGCCACAAATACACCGTCCATTGCCACTGCCAGCAGAAGAAGAAGGCTCATCCTTCAGGGTCCAATCGCACTCAGTTTGGTAGAAACAACAAAATTGTTTAGCCTGCCCATGTCCACAAACAGAATACATCTCCACTGATTATGGTTTCCCAATTTGAGGAATGGAACCGTTATCATTTCATTAACAAGTAAAACAGTACGTACATAGCCCACCGACCATAGCGTCATGGTTTTCTCCCAGGGAGTTGGCAACAACAAGCAGCCTACCATTTTCCATCGACAGGGTCTTGGATGAGTGGTTGGGATGACGCAAACACAATTACATCACGGTTTCCCGATCTCAAGAAAGGTTGTGGGGTAAAACCATAAGTTGTAATAAGCATTGACCCAAAAAGAATCATGCCAACGATTAAATAGACAATGCATTTATTAGCCGGACCAATTTCAATCCTATGTCCTGGCACACATGATGTTGCCCTTTCTGGCAGATGCCACTGTTTCATCACCACATGGAACCAACAGTGAACGTCGTGATGTTCCAGCATTGATTTGCACCCAAGTTGAGCACACAATGCCGCACACCACCAGCAGCCGGCCAAAGGTGCTCATCAGAAATTGGATGATGATCAGCCTCAAACAGGACCGGTTGAGCTGCAAGACTGGTTTGTGGGATGGTGAATGCTTCAGCCAGCAACTAATAGTTAGATAAATGAACCAATATGCAATGTTTTTTCCAAACAGCAAAAATAAGATTTAATCAAGGGATTAATCAATAGGAAATTTAAAGTTACTCTGGGTATAAGCCACGATAGGCCCCCCAATGAGGTTAACAAATTAGAGAGGTAACAATCAAGTTTATTCACCCCATGAGAATTGATGCCGTTTCTAGATTCCAAAACCGTACATGACGTAAATACCCAAGTATAGGTAACAGATTACATGGTGGTTTGATTATTGGCGTGGGTCCATCTATGCCCCCTCAAACATACACATCGGAGCAAAGAAACGGGAATCCTGAATGCCCATTGATGTCCATGAAGTTCCGCTTGGGTCCGGGAAATCTTGATCGTTTGCTTTTCTTGAAGGGTGCATCACTACCATCCATCTTCACATCAACGCTTGCCGTGCGAAATCCCAATTTGGCGGCTAAGCGGGAAATCCGAGCTTTTCCGCAAAACAGATCAATGACAGACCACTCGCACCCAGCATCCAAGCTGACATAGGATAGCCAGCTGCACATCAGGACTAGAAAGATGAAGTCCTGAGTCGCTCCCCAAAGAGCATCAAATTAGAAACCGTCACCATTAGTATCAGTTCAGGCTCAGGTAAGAGTGATAACACTTTACACCTTTACTTTACACCCCATCCCCATTCTAGCAGAGGTTCCTTAGGCGCACCAACTGCAATCAGCCGGCGGATCACCAAATCAAATTCGTCAGGGGTCATGGTTGCACGAGCCAAACCACTGCTAGCTTCTAGCTGACAAAGCCAAAACACACTGCGAGAGGCGAGACATGGATGAAGTATCCAAGCACATGCCGATACACATCCCCCACTTTGCGTAATCCCACGCACAGCCAATCCCCGAATCAGGCCAGGAGGGCGTTTGGAAAAGTATCCCAGGTTTGTCAGCGTCGTGAGGCAGCTTCGGGGCATACCTGCGAAGGGGCAAGACAGGA
>VSDK01006309.1:336505-366331 GCA_009767595.1 Symbiodinium kawagutii | reverse complement strand
GGAATGCCAAATAAACCAGCAACTAGAGACAAACCACAACTAGGGGTGAAGCAGGCGAACAGTGAAACAAGACCAGGTGTGAGCAACAATTTCATTGAGCAATTATGGACGCTTGAACCCTCGAACAAGAACCGCAGAAGGGAAGAATCACATCAGCTTGATTAATCGCCTGTGAGGCATGAAAAGCCTTGGTCGGTGCAACTCACAGGAGATGCAGGGCGGATTGTTTTTCCACAATTTCCCATCGTAGCTGATGTTTCCCGAAGCCTACATAGAGCGTTGCAGCTAGGCAATCGGCGCTTGCCACTAGAAGCAGCCTGCCAATAGTACAAAAGGTGACCTTCATAAAACAAAACCATGAGTCAAACAACAGCAGCTGGAAGCAATCAATCAGCATGGAAACATTCATGATAATTATTGCTACAAAAAATTTGCAGGCTAGCCTCCCCCCAGGCAATCTAAGCCAACAAGCCCCTGCCAACGTTCAATCAAGATTGATGGCCCCAAAAAGGCCAGGCAGCACAACTACTGGCTATACTGCACAAAAGACAAAGCTATTCTGTGACTACTCTCCATTCTTCACATCCGGCTGTTGCATGAATGCCACAGCTTTCTCAGACGCAATCCTTTGGTACTCCTCCACGCAAGGGTTGTCCGTTCCCACCAGGCTGCGGAAAGCGAAGTTCCACCAACGCAACTAGCAGGGAGGAGGCAAGGGATTAATGATTATGGGAAGGAATGCCAGGTCATGGACAAGACATGACAAGACTTATAAGCAAAAGCGATAACAGAGATGAGGGGAAGGATGACATTGACAACATCAGCAGAAAAAAGCCTAGTTAATAGCAGTAGCAGCCATATCCACACTTGAAACTTTTACCAGGACAAGAGTAGGAGCAAAACGACAACCCCAACTTGACCAACAAAAATCAAAACCACAACATTCTATGTTTGTTGATTCTTTCCCAACCTCTTGCCTCCAGCTGGGAATTGCAACCGGTGTTCACGTGAGGAGCAATCTTTGCATTGAAGGTTGTCAACATGATTTGGAATCTCGTTTTGGCTTGCTCAGTCTTGGGACAAGGTCGCCCAGCAAATGTTGCACGCTCCTTTTTGCCGGGAACAGTAGTTGCATTCTCCTTCTGCTTGTCTGCTTGCTTTGCTTTCGCACCGGATTCTTCTGTGGGCTCGGGTGTCTTTTGCTTTGCCTTTGATGCATCTGCTTTTGCTTGTCCTTTAGCCTTAGCCTTAGCCTTTGCTTTTGCTTTTGGTTTGGGCACGGGGGAGTGAGTGTCAGCAACCTCTTGAAGCTCACCGTCCAAGGCTTTTGGGCGCAAAGGGGAATGTGCAGGGGAGTAGTGCTGGGTGCGATTCAGCTCATCATCCGCATCCTGATCATCACTTTTGGCCGCCCCCTTCTTGGCGCGCTTCCTTTTGGGTTCAGCCTTTGGTTTTGCTTCTTTGGCGGCAGCAGGTCTTTTCATTGTCGGCCTGGTCTTTTTAGGTTTTCCCAACTCCTTGCAATCCTTCAGCTCTCTTTGATCCTCTCTAGTGACCATGGGGCAGTCAGATGCGCCATCCGAACCAGGAGTTCCTTCATCCACCTCTGGTTGGTTGGTGTTGGGTTCCTTCATTTCCTCCGGCTCCTTTTCCTCTGTGGCGGGGGGGTCAGCAGTCTTGCTGTCTTGTTTTGAATCCTCTTGTTCACATTTGTGTGTGCTCTCAATTGTTGCTTGCTCACATTTGGCATTGGAATGGGATGTAGGTAAGCTCTCCTGTTCAGAGCCCTTTGCGTGTGGGGGCTGCTTTGGTGCAAAGTCATCCAGCTTTAGAGTCTTGGCCTTGAGAAGTTCCTCTGCGGTCTCTTCTGCAAGGGGCAGCGTCTCAGCATTGTCAGTGCCTTACATAGCATGCAAGATAAAGGCAAAAAATGAAGCAGTATAATGGATGTACTCGTCATCAATCTAAGAACCCTCGCTGATAAAAAAAGTAACCTGGGGTCATGAAAGATGATAAAAAAGTTACCATGAAAGGAAAGCTACAAAGTGTGATGGCCTGTTGTGCTTCTTTGGCACGTTTCTTCACTTCCATGGCCTGCCTTATGTGGCAAAAGAAATTGGAGAATTGAAGTGGAATGGAAGGGTTGCAAAAAAATCATAACAAAAGGTTTTCAGCAACAACGTACCAAACAGCAAACAAGTAACTGCAATTCTAAAATGCGTTTCTTCACAATCTCACGGTCGAGCTTGTTGGGAACCGTCGATGGGGGAGGCATCGAAGCAGTCTCTGGACTTGGCTTCGAAGAGACAACGGTGGCTGGCGGGCTTGGTGTAGAGATACTGGGACCCTCACCTTTCTCAACCTTGGCACCTTCTGTTACAACCGCAGCGGATGGTTTTTTATCCGTGCTTGAACCAGGGGGTACCTTCATGTGCGTTACAAAGCAATCTTTGGGAGGTAAAGAATTACCCTCAGGTGGGCATTCCTCTTCCTCACCCTCAGCACCCTCAAAGCCATACGGTCCAACCGCTTGCAACCCTCCATCCCCTTCTTCTGCTCCCTCATCATCTTGAGACCCTGGATCTTCAGTTCCCTCAGCTTCAGCCCAATGCTCACGCAAGACCTCATAAAACTCGTCGAGCTCCCAATCCTGAAGCATTTAGTTGTGTCCGAACTTTGGATTTGGAGGAGGCACTTTATGGTAAAACCCCACCATCTATAACTAGATTTACTGTATTTTAAATTGAAAACTGGTTTTTGTTGAACCCAGATATCCTTGTTCTTTGACCCGGTCAGAAATCTTCGAATGCCATGCGAAAACAAACGCTTCATGCCAGAAGCGTCTAGCTGAGTGTTGCCTTTGTCATGCGGGTCAGCGCCCACAAGTGCACGGAAGGTTCTGACCTGTCAGGGTTTTATTTTCGGGCAATACCAACTCAACTCTTAAACCGCAAGGATGCTTGAACATGAGGAACTTAATTATACAGGTTCGAGAACAAAGTGGAAAACACAAGAAAAACAGATCGATTATTTTCAACGCCCCACCTCATTCCTCAACAGATTGATTGGTACGGCTTTGGGATATCCAACAGTCGGGCACCACCAATAGGCTAATTTGGTCAATGCAGCTGCATTCAAGACCATAGCTTTGACTGAAGCTACATTGATTGCATTTGGATTCAACCAACGGGTCATGCACTCATTGTCCCTGTCTTTCATCCTTCGCCTCAGAACCTTTGACTCTTCCCAACTCGCCCCAAGAGCTCCAATCTCTACTTTGATCGGACCATCCTCCCCCTCATCTCCCATCTCTGAACTGTGCTCTGCGTCATTATCCTCAAAGATGTGGGTAGAAGATCTCTTGGGCGCCATGGGCAAAGCCAGAAAAGAGAGAACACAACGTAGCTTTGAGCCTATAGAGGCATCAACTACCAAGCTTGCTTTCAAGAGACTGCAGAGACCCTTTATGTTGGGGTGCCACTCAAGATTCTAAATCCGCAGCTGAGTTAGACTTCAAGATCAATTGTAGCAACCCTTGTTTGAAGAGTAGCCTGAGAAGACCAACACACAACACTTGTGCAAGCAGCATGGGGGAGAGCGTGCCTGCGCAGGACTTCTCTGGTGAGCTTCGATGATGTGACGGCGCATGGGCGAGACGAAGAAAATCCAAGAAACACAATTATCATGATTGAATGGTGTATAGTTGAACTAGCAGCTCTAACCCATCGGTCTTGGGCTGATTGCCCAACAATTTTGTCAGTGCCCAGTTAGTTAACAGCATCAGCATCGAGTTTGAAGGCTATCAAATCTTGATCGCAACTGTTGGGCTAGAGTGCGGGTGAAAGCCACTTGTTGTCAAATTCTTACATTGTTTGAATGCGCACATGTCTTCACCGATGAACTCAAAGCTCCCTTGAGCTTTGTGAGGCTGGCTCATTGAGAAAAAGTGCTGATCCAAAGGTTCAAGTTGGAGTGTTTGGCCCAAGTGTCTAAAAACATGATTTCAGTCGTTTCGTTCAAAAAAGGTCGTTCTTGGTGAAAACATGGTTATTGGCAAAAAAGCAAAAAAAAGTACCACTTTGAAGTTGCAGGTATATATATATATAAATATATATACAAAGTTTAATGTACTGTGCAGTAAGAATATAAATCTACACGGTGTATACGTGCCTTGATGTGTGTATAGTTTCAATGTATCCAGGCAGAAATGTAGCATATCGCTGTGGCATTCTGTAGCTGTACCAAGCAGCAGCTTTTGATGAGGATGTTCCTTTGGTCCCTGCATGTTGTGCCGCAGCCTCCTCTTCCTCACCTTGGCCCTCCATCACTCATGCAAATGGGTGAACGTCGAAACATAGTTGGCATGAAAATCTCAAGAATGAAGGGTACTTGAGGGCCAAGGCAGTTGCTATGGTGCAGCTATGCTACTTGGATGATCATTCCACCTTGTAACTGCTTGGTAATAGTGCCCATAAGGGGGTATAACCGGCTGTTATTAGGGTCATTTATCATGGTAATATCCCAGTCATGAGGCCATACAGGAGCTGGTGGACAGGTCCTACAACGCCCGGCCCCCACTTCTGCGGTGCCCAGGTAGTTGTCGATTCCTTCGCTGAGAGTCGACAGAAAGACTTGCTGCACTTGGCCGAAGAGACGCTCTCGTGCACGTGGTTTGATTCACATTTTCGCTTATTTTCCCTAATGATCAACAATAATGAGCAACAATAATGCTTAAACAACTGCTATAGTTGGTGGTTTGATTCACATTTTTGCTTATTTTTCTTAATAATTTGCTCATTTTCCCTCATGATTATTAGCAAATGGTTGGTTGACTTATATTTTTCATGACGGGCTGCTTCAACCACCAACCAGGATGGAACATGACAACGAGCAGGACAGGAAGCACTTGGAAGCTTGGTGGCAGCTACGACTGGATGATCGAACCACGGCCTAGGGATGGGATTAGTTCAGCGCTTTAGGGTACAGTCTGTGTTTGCTGTTAGTATTGCCATGGTTCTAACCAACTATGGTTTACTTCACCTCTTTATCCATGGTACCATGGTATAAGCCGCAAGGTAAGTGTAACATACAATTCCCATGGGGACTGAGTAAGTGGGACAATCATCCAACTGCTAGAGGTTGATTGCTTAGTTACAGTACTTGGTGGTTGTTGGCCTGGTAGTGGGTCGCTTGGTTGCAACTGGTCAGTTGGTTGCTGGTGGGGATGCTTGGGCTGCTTGGGCTGCTTGGCTGGCTGATTTCTTGGTAAATGGGTCCTGGGGTGTTTCTCATACAAGGGGTTTCTCAAGCCGTAGGGACCTTGCAACTGGTTGATGTATTACAATTATGATTAATAAAGTAGATGATTTGGGGGATATCCTATTGTGAGAAACGCCCATTGCCTGAAATGTGTTCGTTTTGTACAAAAAAGCTAACCTTTGATTCCACACCCCACTTTCAGTCTTAAGGTGACTTTTGTTCTTGTTGCTGCTGTTTTCCTGTTGCAGCTCTGCTTGCCTGGGTGGTGCTGGTGTTTCGCCGGTGTTGTTTTGTTGGTGTTATCATTTTTTGTTTTCGAAGTTTGTGTTGCCACGGTGTGCAATGTTTAAATCAACTTTCATTTGTGACATGTGTTTTTTTTTTGCTTGATGGCAATCAAATGATAATTACTTGCTGCCTATGAAAAGTGCATGATGATGAATGATGATGGTTGATGAAAGCTTTGTGATCGGCACACTGATGATGAGTGATGATGAATATGGGATAGCGGCACTGATGATGGCAACGGTGATGTGACGTGATGTGATGTGATGTGAGGGTTGACGACAACAGTGACCGCAACACTGATGTCATGATGCCGCAACATGTATGTAATGATAGTGATGTGTAGTGATAATGATGTGATATACAGTGATATGAGGCGATCTGATACGGAGTGCCTGATGTGAGAGTCGTGTTGGCAACGGCAGCGCTGGATGTCATTGGACTGTTCGCTCGGCAGCCCATGTGTAGAGGTTTGCTGTTTGTTCCTACATTGCGTTTCTGTGCCATGGTTTAACCATTAGTTTATGAAGATGGATGATGGGATGATGGGATGATGGCTAATGGCTAATGGTTAATGATAAATTGATTGTTTTTGTTTTGTTAGTGGTGTGTCACCCTCAGAAAATCACCCCATCCGTGTGTCTATTCGATTGCGCATTTTGTTCCAATGCCAGCCGCCTGTTTCTACCTGTCAGGAAACCATCTTTCAGCGTTTGGATTGCGAAGAAGGGGGCGAGCTCACATTACAACAGCTTGTCGATGGTGCAACAAAGGATCCTGATTTCCAGAGCCGACTGCCACTCGGATGATCTTAGGTTTTGGGATGGTGCTATGAAGCCGCCCTTCTTGTTGGTGAGTTCCTTCTTGGTTGAACATGAGCCTCACCCCTTTCGTATGCATGTCAAGAAGAAATAAGGATGGCAGATCCTGAGCCCCGCCGCGGAACCCCCCGTAACCACCAGGCCAGTTGTGATTTCAAATGGCAATTGAATAAATCTATTTCCAATAGCTGCATGATTTTGGGCCTTGGGGTTGCATGGGGTTGCTATTTTCCTCCTAGGCTATCAAATTGTAATCGTTCCTGTTCCTGTTTCAATCGGAGCCCTCCAACGCGCATTGCTGTTTGATGTTTTCCCGAGCCATCCGTCATCATGTGCTGAGAGATTTCAGATGTGTGACGTCACATGTGAGCGTGGGACCCTCGAATGCCACATTTGTCTCCCTACTCGCCCTACTCCCAGCCTCACAATATAGCAAATGCCGGAAACGGATCCCTCTTCTCATCTAATGGGAGAAGCCGAGGGGGGCAACCATTGAAGGATATTGAAGGATACGCTATGCCTGGTACCCAGTTACATACAAATCATCATTTGCTTGCACCACATTCCCGCAACAGCAGACCACCGCACGTTCGGACGAGTTTGATGCACTTGGAGAGGTAGTCCAGTGGGGGCATTTTCGCGTAGACGTTGGAAAATGTATAGAAAGTCCAGCATTGATCCACCATGATCCACCCATATCCACCCCAGCCCAAACATCCCAAACCTCGAAAGACCGAAGCCTGCGCGAGTCATGTGTGGCACGTTTTCATCATCCAAGGCGAGTGATGGACATCGACGCTGTGCCTTTGACTGTTGTTCTGTAGGGGCAAGACTCGTTGTCGGAGCCATGGCAGTAGCAGTAGCAGTAGCAGCAGTAGCAGTAGCAGCAGCAGGGGCAGGAGCAGTAGCAGTAGCAGTAGCAGTAGTAGAAGTAGTCGTAGTGGTAGTGGTAGTGGAACTGGTAGTGGTTAGAAGTAAGTTGTTGTTGTTGTTGTTGTTGTTGTTGTTGTTGTTGTTGTTGTTGTTGGCGTTTGAACTTCTGCTTGCCTGAGTCCAAACTGGCCTGGGTTGTTGTCAATTTGTGGGCTCAACAGCTGGCAGGCAGACTTGGAACAGCTCTTTGATATGATTCTCGGCGGTGCTGGGACGGCTGGGTGCCAGCTGCCTATGCTTCACTCAAGAACTGGCCCAGCCTGGCGGTTGGATGGGAGGGAGTTAAACAGCAAGGGGTATGCCAAAGGAGAAGCAAGGAGCTACCAGGAGTGTTCGAACCAAATGGTAGCCAATGATCGTATATTGGTGATTTTTCGATTTGACCATCATACTGGTATCAGCCGCATGTCACATGTGTTTAAATCAAGTGCAAACGATATAGTTTATCCGAGTTCATTGGCAATAAACTGCTATTTTAATATCATTTGCATGATAGCGATTGGTCCCCCCGCAAAATAACATATAGATCGTACCAAAGGGGGATCCCGAAAGAAAATCAACCACCGCCTATTTGGAAATGTTTGGGAGGGTTAGATGGTGATAGCATGTTTGATGGTACGGGTGTATAGATTTCTTGCTGATCTGACAACCCCTTCAGACCGACATGTGTTGCGCTTGTTTGTCGGTGATTTGTCCCTAGCTCCCAAACATTTTGCGAACCCTTCGAGGAGCTGGAGTGACAAAATCGTGGCTGCGCAGACTCAGCTGAGCTGATGGTTGCTAGATGTTGCTACGGAATTTGTTTCTAATCCAATCCTTGATTGAATCCTTTCCCCTACTAAATCCCCCTTGCCCCCCCAAAAAATGGACGATGAGGTATTCTTTTTTACAGGGGGGTTATTTAATGTTGGGGTCCCGGAGGGGCCCCTAATAATCAATTAAAATCCCTTCTTACTACAAAGGCAAAAACATGATTTTAAACATAAAAAAATGTTTTAAATTCTATTCAAGATATGGTTAAAAAAACATGATTTCAAAGAGGACCCTCAGAATAAATTTTAGGATCAGGCTATTTTTATCATTAGGGGGTAAAGACCCTTCTGGAATGAACGCGTTTTCCTCTTGATTTTCCATTGCCACAATTACAAAATGTATTCAAAAAGGACAACACAAATCCGGAATTCCATGCCATGTTTATATTTGGGGGTATTTGGTAATAGGGAGAAGGGATTATTCACCCAGCTCAGGTGATTTCTACCTGAGTGGAAGCTGACTTCCAAGGGTGGTCCCTGGCCACCAACCGTTGGGTTTCCCTGCTTGGCAGCACGAGCGCTGCCAGCATCCGCCACGGCTCCAGGATTGATGCTGATGCCAGCGGTTCCATCAGCAAAGATGAGTTCGTGGCACCTTTGAGCCGTTGGATCATCGAGTCCAAAACCGCTCCGCGCTTCGTGAAGTACAACGTGGATCGGATACTGCATCAGCAAGACGAGCAGCTGAAGACATTTCAACTGCAACTGGGCATGGAGATATGGTTCCTTGGGGGAAGTCTTGAGATCAAGGGTGGATGGTTGTGGGTGCACTTGGCAACTGACTTGGTGATGTTGGCAGGATACCTTTTCTACACTCCAGGTGCTGTGATGTTTGGTGGTTTGATCCTCGACCAGCGACATGAACCGTTTGCACAGCAGTTCACCAATGCAAACTGTTAGTTTTTTCAGCCCTGTGGCTCCGTGAAGTCATTCCATCAAACCCTGAGGAACCTTTAGAGTCTTCAGAGCATGGTTCAGATTCACATGGTACATGGTGTGCTACTATAGTTACTGGAAAGCCTTCAACTCATTCACCGTTTTCTCCCACCGCGATTGCCTGCAATTTCTGGCCCCGCAGTTACAGGTTGCTTAATGAGTCATTGTTCTATACAGTTCTATCTATTGCAACTGGTAGATGCCCTATAGTAAAGTTATAAAACAACATAAAACAACAAATCGCTAACTTCCGGTGCCCAAATCGCTTGTGCGCAGGATGTTGTGCGCCAACGACTGAGGCAGTTCGACCTTTTGGCAGATCGCTTGGATCAATTGTGTGAAGCGATGGTTCCCAAAGTGGTGGGCCAAGTGCTAGATCCCATCGATCCCATCCTGGAAACTCGTGTCGAACAGCCACAGGAGCCCCTTAGCAGCAACGCCTGGCTGTCAGGCTAGCTGTGTCCAGGCCCTGGATGTTTTGGTGAAGTAACCACGTGTTTTTTCAGCATTTGGTGAGAATCCTCCTGGTAGATCCTGGTAGCTCCTTACCTCTTCCTTTGAAGGGCTATGGCTATATGGCGTTACCCCTGGCTCCCAATCGCTCCCTCCCAACAAACATTGCCATGGGAGATGCGAAGAAAGCTGTGGCTATCAGAACGCTGACATTGCCCAAAACCGGGGATTTGGAGGGTGTACACTTCAGACCTTGAGATGATTCAGCAATGAATAGTTAATGGCCGCTGGTGCTTGGTAGATACCATGCACCAGTTGGTGGTGAATGGTTCCTTATTCAGTCTCAATCAATTCTTACTGATGGTGGTCCCAACATTTACTTACTGATGATGTTTCTCATCAATAGTTGATCAATCTATTCACTAATAACCAGGCGTTGGCAAAATACCTACTAGATCTCCCAGTGCCAGTCAGACTGGCTCACCAGCCTCGCCAAGCAAGGGCGGCCAATCCTAAGTGACCTGCTTTCCTGGGATGAATTCGTGCAGCTAACCCTGGGAATTTGTATCTTTAAGAGTCTTTAGCCAAGCAGTTTGCTGCTGGACATGAAGAAAGGACCCATGACTGGAGGTCGATCATCAGCTATCACTGGGGACGGTTTATTGAAAGCTGGATCTACCGTGCCACAGCGTCTCGGGGCGTTGGATTCACCCTCCCTAGGGGTCCATTGCTATTGGTTCGTGTTCTGGTTGGAGAAGTTCGGTTGCATCACTGTGTTCAAGCTGAGAGTCGAGCTTCCGAATTGCAATCATCAAGGGTGGGTCATCCCACACTAATTCCTTGGGTATTAGTTGTATAGCTTTATAGTCATGACCAGTTTCAATCAATAGAGCCGGATCATCCAAATAATACACCTTGTGCTTTGCAGCCAAGTTGGGCATAGCCAAATTTTGAGCCAAGCGCTGCTGTCACCGCTGCTTAATCGATTGGTTTCGCGGGTGGAGCCCATCGCCAGTGGTTCTCCCCTAGAGCCAAGCAGCCAGGGCCAGGTGGTTCCAGGCCACCTTCCCCTGTTCCCCTGGTCGCCCGGCGCAGGTCGGCTCCAGATCCTCCTCTGCTGAACGTGCGCGGAGCGGCGCACGCGGCCGAGGCCAGGGGACCTGACGACACGTCGGACGCCAAAGCGTTCAGAACTTCGACCTTTGAAGCTGCGAAGTCCGAGATGCGGAGGATATGACACGGCCGCGAGCACCTGCTGGTGGCGCCAGCTGTGATACCCACCACTGGTTGAAGGATCACTAGGGGCTTGCTACATCTACGACGGGATTTCCATGACCTAAACATGCACAAAGAATATGATGATCCAAAGATATTGCAATGTGATGATCAACATTGATCAACACCAATGCATCATCAAAATCCGATGAAAACAGCAGGGGTCCCGTCAACAGCTGCTGGAGCATAACGATAACAAGTGCAACAGCAGGTTCTAAGCAACGATGAGGAGGTATATTCGACCAAGGACGCGGAACCATCAGCAAGGACAGTTATAAGAACGAGCAACACCCAGGGAAGATGAAATGGAATGATGTAACCATGAGCGAGTGAACAACCTTTTGGTCATGCGCGTGGTGAAAAATAAGAAACAGCAACAACGACAACGACAACCACAACAACAACAACAACAACAACAACAACAGCAGCAACAACAACAACAGCAGCAACAGCAACAGCAACAGCAACAGCAACAGCAACAACAACAACAACAACAACAGCAGCAACAACAACAACAGCAGCAAAGAACCGCCAAAAGTGGTTGGAAAACATACTGTGCACACAGGGTAAATGTCCATAGCCATGGGGGTTACTTCAATGTTGCTATCGCATACCAAGCATCAGACGCAAAAGTGCCGAATGAGTTTGCGGTTACAAGGTCATATCAAAGCGCGCTGGTCACCAGCAGATTTGAGCTTGTCTCGTGGTAGACATTTCCATGGAGTGTCTACGAGTGCTTGCAGATGCTTGACTTGATCAAAGAATGAACTTGCTGTACTGGGCTGTGGGTCATTGAGGGTCGATGGCAACCGTTCCAGAATTTGATATATGAACATACCAGCAAATAAATAGCTGCTTACCACTAAATTGTTCCATTCAGGGATGTTCACCAGGGGCACATGGGCGCTTGACCCACAGCCAAATGGCCTTTCGACCGTGGTGACCCATGCCTGTTCCTGCGGGTGAACCTTGGAGATTTGCCGGAAGTACGGCATTTTGTCTCTTCAAGCAGACAGTGGCTACTGTCCTGAAGCAAAGGGCCAGCACCCTCCATCTCTACCATCTCCACATCCAAGGTTTGCCTGCTTCAGGGGGGTCGGAAATCCACGAACCACTGCGCCAACGTTGTGTTCCTTGACACTTTTTGGCAGAATTGCCTACTTGGGATGAAGAGAAAGAACCGGCTTTCGCTTGCACTTTGCGAATGTCGCCGGATTGCCCACCCTCTGGCTGATCGAGAAAACAACTTTCGCTGGTGCGGAAGGTGCATGCTCCAGCATCGTTGTTGCACTGCTGGCAATGGCACAGACATGCAACTTTAGCACGACAATAGTTGGGAAACTACTCGTAGCTAAAAAGAATCATGTATAATATGTTCGGGAAACGTGTTGTTCAATTTCACACAGTATTACTTTAGCAAGCTGTAGCCATTGAGAACCAGCTAACCAGCTCTTGTTGAAACGAATGGTTTGTCATGGTTTGTTATTTTCCAGCCAGCCGTGACGTTTAGTGAAATCGCGTAAACACGAGCTCGGCTGACCATACAACCATGGGTCAATACTACGCGTTACTAACCAACCAACAGATGGATAGGATGAAGATCCCAACAAAGACTAGTTTGTTTTGTTCTTGAGTGCACGTGTGCCGAAATCAGTCACAAGCAGAAGCATACCATGAACGCATTCATGCCTCCTTATTTGCATACACCTGCACAATTTTCGAAAACAATGAGCCGCTAAGATCCGGCAAGTTTGAATCAGACAGACCGATCCGGTAGTTTTTGACATTCAGCGTAACCGTGGAATGCCATTGAACAAAAACTTGAGCTTAGGATATGGCTGTGGGTCAAAACCCTGTACTCCTGGTTCCCCCATATTAACCATTGTTTTCCCTTATCATTGGTTGGTAAATCCTCCGTTAGTTGGTTGGTTAATATTGACTCATAGCCGTATCTCAGGTAAAGAATTGAACTTGGAAACTTTGAACGTGTCATCAGCCGCTGGGAGCACCAAGCTGTGATCTTTTTTTTGTTTGCTCACTGCCTGCGACAAAATGGCAGCGCATCCCTGGACTGTGCCGCCATGTTTTCAGTTTGGCTCTAGCTGTAGCTGTTTATGAGATCAAAGTTGACTGAGATGAGCCAACTATCAGGCATTGTTCTTACTCAGGTGCAAGCCCCTGCGAAGTTTTAGGATGGTTGGTTGATACCTCATATTTTTGGATGGCTTATATAGCTACCAGCCAGTTGAGGTGCTGATTGCAGCATGTTTGAAGAGCAGGAGACCTGGGCCCACTTGAAGTAGGGAGTAAGGAATGTCATCGAGAACGGAACCGCCTTGCCATGCCAAACAGTTGGCATCCGGGATATCACTAGGAGTGGCTTAGCGCCAGATCATTACGTCTCCACCCAACATCTTGAAGCCCGAAGCTCGGGGTTCCACCGTGACCCAGTTTGGGTGCGGATGTTCAAAGAGTTGAGTCATGGTGATTCCAGGGGTGATTCCCTGGGGTGTTCACTGTCGTTATACCCTAGTCATCAACAGTGATTGTGCCCTCTGGTGAACAAACATGGCTGGCTGGAACATCCACCATGTTGTTGTCGGAAAACCCTGGGAAATCATCCATTGAAATGGTGGATTTTCCAGCCAGCCATCTTAGTTTACCAGAGGGTAAATGATTATCAAAAGGTCTAGCTGCTCAGGAGCCCCAGTTTGACGGTACGAATCAGCGATATCGTCAAACTGTGGTTGTGTTTGAGAGTTTTGTGAGCAAACTGTAGGTTTATATCGTTTATATATGTTTATATACTATTTCATGAACTAACCAGATGGCGATAGAGAGAGAGATATACTATTTCATTGATCTGTAAGTTTATTTTGATCGTATTATCGATCAATTATTTTTTGAACCAGTTTCATGGTAATTACAGCTGGTATGATCATAAAACTTGAGTGTCAATTATTGATCGTAATTCCCTGTTTGAGATCCAAGCAATATTTTCACAATTGAATTTCTTGGGAATCCAACCCATTTGTCCCTGGCAGCCTGTTACAGTAGCAGTGGTCACTGCAAGATCCGAAAGATCTGGGGGTCTCCAACGAATCCTCAGCATGAGGCCGATCGCCACTTGCCAGGTATAGGTTTGACACTACATATCTACTGCCATAAGCAGGTGAAACCAACCAACCCACCAACTAACATACCAACCAACCAACCACCCCAATTACCCCAAGCAACCAAGATGAACCAGCGCCGCTTGGGCAAGTGCTGGGCCCCGCCCAGGCTGTTTCTGCCACCCCGGCTGCTGAAGGAACCATGGCACGGTCATACTGCAACATCCGCAGATGGTGGTACACTTTTGTTTCGTATATGCCAATGGTTGATTATGACCATTCGTATTGGTTGATAATAGGAGGTAATTAATGGCCAACAAGACTGGTCACAAAACTACAGATTGGTGGTTTGATTGACATCGACCCAAATGATCCAAATGTTTTGCCAAAGGTTTGCTCCGTTGACAAGCATATTTTTCATAAGGGTGGTTCAACCACCAAACAGGTATGCTGGTGAGATATCAATTAAACTTGGTGAATATCAGGTACTGTAATAATTGTTAGTATACGCTTAGAATTGGCTAGCAGGTTAGCAACATGAAAAAAATCATCAGTTTACACTACTGATATTCATCAATTTCTATGGCTGATAAATCATGGTTAATCACGCGGTATCACACAGTGACCAATGCCAATGTATATTTTTCTCGTATATAGATAGGTAGATAGAAAGATACTTATAAACTCGTGATAAAAGATCAAACTTTGATAGTGGTTGAGATTGCGCATGCATGTGGGTGCAACAAATGGTTAGTTATGTTTGATACTGTAGTGATGGGATACAGCATCAAATAGAGGGGCGGCTTATTCATATTGCAGCTTCCATGACACAGATGATGTACAGTTTGAATTGCAGAGTTTCAAGGGAATTGGGGACAAGCAAGTGGTTTGAGTCTGTTCTTAGTTGTTTTACGATGCTTGTTGCAATTAGATATTGTACATGCAAAGCCTTTGTTTAGAACGTTGAATGCGTTAGGCGCAGTAGGAATTTGTTACAGTATTCACATTCACCAACCACCAACGGTCAATGTGACTCATGAGTAGATGTGCAACAATGTGTTGAAACCTTTCGGCTTGTAAGGAACATGCAAAAATGGCGCACAGGTTCGATTTGTTTTTCGCATATAGTACCACTTATACTTGACTTCTTGGTATTCTTATGGACTTGGTCAGAGGCGCAATACATGTTGTCCGTACATATTGGCACGTACTGCTTTCGTCAACAAGGCAGGCTACACCTTCTTAACTTAGAAAGCGTGTTTTATTTTTCACAATTGTGCACAAGTGAAGGCATTACGCTACTATACCAGGAGGACAACCATTGATACAACAAACACTTAGCTAGGTTCAACACATAACATCTACGTCATAGCATATTATGGTACCTTTTTTTAGGCGTTGCATGGAAGAACCCCACCATCTCTCACGATTCAATGCAGCGTTGGGTTTCTGTTGCGATCACGAGGGACACAGCATCTTGGAAAGTTAGAGGAGCGGATCCGGAAATTGAAAGAGATACGGATTGGCAGTAGACTCAGTAGATGTCTGAATAGATTGATTATAGATGATAGATCTATGATCCAATGGTATATGCAAATGCACTTGGGCGTGCAAAATGATAAGCACTTTTTAAACTTTTTTCGATTTCTTCTAGTGTAAGCAGACTTTGTACCTGTTTGCCGCCTGGGGTTGGCAGCTTGAACGTGTATTGGTGCAGTTGTGAGTAGTCAAACATAGGCAAAACCTTGGTTGACAGTTCAATATTGTTGGATGGGATTGGTGGCTGGTGATGGTCTACAGCTAAGCAGCTAAGGAATTCTGAGTGACAGATGGTAGTTGTCACTATTGGGTAGTTGCCAATTTCGATTCATGCACGCTTTCATTCAGCTGCATTTATATACAAAACAAGATGAGCAACCAGTTCATTATTCTGAACTAATTCAATACTAGGCAGTTAATCCAACAGATAATGAACAATCTAATTAACCACTGCTACTACCACTGACCTGTAAATTAACCCCTACTTTTTACAATGAATGCATTGATATCAAGAACAGATAATGAGGTAATAGCAGTAGTTTACTATTATCGAAAAAGGTTTTGTGGATATCCACTGAGCTGCTGCACCCATTAACCATTAAGTATGGCCATCCATTAACTAGTTCAATCTATCCATATCCATAATGGCCATTGAATGGTGGATATCCATTGACTATGTTCAACTATGGCCGGTATGAATTGATTTGGTAATGGATTGTTTAGCAATATGATTTAGTATGGATGATTATTCAACTAAACCATTGACTATGTTCAACTACCAACGGCTTCAATCATGGATCATTTTCGCACGGCGTGTAGGCGCGGAAGCAGGACCCTGAGCACTGGGCCCATGCGAAGAATGGCCAGGAGCTCAGGGCGGATCCGGAGATCCAGACCTCTGGGAGCTATGCCGCAGGGGGGCAGCCACAGGTTGAAGATCATGACATCGGTGATTGAAGATGGTGATATGCAGGGTCATGGTTTTGTAGAGAAATGCAGTGTAGATGATGTGGGGATGATAGGTGCTTCACAGATTGAACGGACTGAACAGTAGCTGCCATTTGGGAAGGTCGTTGTTGATTTATTTTTGCATGTGAATGATTACAAATGTGTGGGTAATTCTTTTTTGGTAGCCATCTAAAGTGTAGAAGCCTTGCACATTTGCATGGAGCACTGCATGCTATACAAGCTACTCACGAACTACTTCAGCATGAGACACCCAACATCATCAGCACTCAAACTGCACACCGCTTCTGCAATGGACAGCTGGGCTGTGCTTGTGCCACAGTTCTGCTCGCCGTCATGGAAACCAGACAGCAGACTGCCGGACAACTCAGAAAGATACAGATGGCCATGAGCTTGTGCGTAAGATGCATGTGCGAAGCTACAGGATCAATTCCTTGCATTGTTTGTTGCGCAGTGCCGTGGCCCATGTGACCATGTGTTGCAAACATCGCTTCTGAATTGGTCCTGCCAACCAGTGTTGACCAGTAGCATGAAACAATGACTCGGCAACATCGTGAACATCAGCACTGCATGATATCCCTCTATGGGTAGTTTGTTCACAAGTGGCTGTATGCGGAAATTAAATTTAACTTCAGATTGGATCCTCCCCACTTCCAGAACTGAGTGACATACCCAATACAACGGCCAGGTTCAACATAATTTATTGGGTATGATCATCCAAGTAACCTCAGCATGTTTGTTTTTCATGTTTTGATCATCTAAGTTAAGCTGATTCATTTCACTTTATTAATGACCTTGATCCATTTCAACCAGAAACATGTCTAAAGAGCCCAGGTTTGATCATGATTGAACTTCAAGAAACCTGTGCTACCACCGTTGATTCCTAGATCCCATGGCGTCCCGTGGTCGTTGTGGCGCTTGGCTGCTGGCGCTCGTTGTGTGCCGCTGTTTCGTTGGGTTCCCGATCCCACGGCAGAGTCCCCCGCTCGTTGCGCGCGCAGCCGCGCCTGAGTTGAAGGGTCTGTGGGACGGCCTTTGGGACCGAGCCGTCCCGGCAGGTCACTTGGCGTTTTGGCCCAGCGTTTGTCCTGCTGGCTTTTGGTCTCACTTGACTGGCTGGTGATTGGAAGGGGGCTAGGGAGCCAGGGGTATCCCTAAATCCCTTTAAAGGGGGAGCCAAAGAGCTACAGGGAGTGGTGAAACCAGATGGTAGCTACAATACCGTAAGTTGATGTTATGGTTGCAACTCACTTATGGATTAAAGAAGAAACACTTGCAGTAGTTACGAACCATGGCAACTCACCGGTTACTCAGTGGTTGATCATCCAAGCATGGGAAGAGGAGCAACGTTGGGGACCACCGTTGTGGCCCACTGACATTGCTATGCGCATGACATTTTTTGCACAGGCGCATATGAACCATGTATTTCTTTTGATTGTGATATTGACATGTAAATCAATACATAAACAAATTATGAATAAAGGAACAAACAAATGAATAGATGACTTACTGAATACATAAATACATCAATACATAAATCAACATCTACATATATTTCCTGTTTGTGAGTACTCCCAAACTTAAGTGTGTGTTTGTTTCTCCATGTTTTGCGCGAGGAAGGATTGGAAGCTTGAAATCTCTATGTTGCACGGGCTGACTTAGACTGAACATCATCGCTACGTGGGCCTTCGTTGTGTGTAAGTGTTTGTGTGCGTATGTGTTTGTGTGTGTGTGTCAGTAGTTTCCTGTTTGCGTCTATTCGTGGGATTCAGTGAATTCACGTGACAGCAAGGCGTTTGTTTTGCTTAAAGTTGGCAAACTTGAGCAATAATCACTTGTGAACAGTGTCAGTCCACTCCGAGGCGTAATAAGTAACAAGGGTTATGCTGCCAATGTTCTCGGATGTATGTCAATGGCAGCTCAACATTTGTGAACACATCGTGTGCATTGATTCAAGCTATTCAACTGATTGGTATCATGACTTGTTCATCAACAGTGGCAATCTACGACAGGAAGGTGTAGATGTGATTCCTGCACCTTTGCAGTCTGCTTTGCCTGCTTTCTTGGTGCATCTCATGGTTGTTGAATTGCATAGGGCATGTCATGTTGTTTAACAGAACGGCTTGGAGTGATGAGCCCACGAAGTCATGGCAGTGGAATTGAGGTTTGAAAGACCCTTCGGTGATGGTTTATCCAAGCTGGACCGAGGCGAAGATGCAAGCAACATCAACACCAACGATGTGCTCAGAGCCTTCAAGAGGACTTTGGATGAACAGATTTTCAAAGAACCAGAGATGGAGGGAGTGCCAGTGGCCGCCAGCAGCATCACAGGCCTGGGGTGATGGTTTGTGGGTGATGGGTTGATGGGTTGATTGTCTATTGTTTCAATCTTTATGTACTAACTGAGACATCATTGGCCCATCCTTGGCCATGACTAGTCTTTGACCATGATGAACCATCATAGGGAATCTACTAACGGTTACTAACGTTTATGAATCACCAGTAGCCATCACTACCTACCTTCAACCAGACCAGTTACCATACCATTCGCAACCATCAAACATCGCACATATGCCCTTGAACTCGCCGTCACCAAGGGGCCACCTTGCGGGAGGCCGTCCCGAAGCAGGGCCTCGTGTCGGGTGATGATGTCACTGGTGACATCTAGTAACCTTTTTTTCCCGTTCTCACACTTGGTTGAGAGCACATTTGTGGGATAGAAAAGTGATGGTGGTTAATGGATGCTATAACACCTGCCAATGATGCTAACACCTGCTAATGATGATCAATCATGGTCGTTGGTGGATATTGATGGCTAATGATCGTGTTTCAAGATGGCTAATGGTGACGAACCGTGCAGAAAGAATGACCAGTTGCTTTGTGAGTAGCAGCCATGGTTTAAGGGCGATGGAAGCGTTTTGTCGGGTCCAGTGCTAAACTACCGATCTTTGAGCCGGGAAAGCTTGTGGCTTCCACGGCGCTGTCCAGGCCAGGGCTTTTTCGAGAAGCAGATGGAGGCGAAGAGAGCTGCGGATGAAGGGTCCAGTGGTTTGAAGTGACGATGTAAGGAGAAAACGCACAGGAGAGCGGCCTATGGTGTTACATAGTCTTGGATGAGCTATTAGGATGTGGGTTTACTGCGCCAAGAATCGGGACATGAGGATAGAGATTCTAGCCAGCTACGCTACAAGTGTAAACAAAAGATGAAGCAGAACAATTCCACACAATACGCACTTGATGCGATAGATGTCGAAGATGGATCAATCAATTCCAGAACGGAGTCTGCGGCCTGCATGATCCAACCTGTAGCTTTGACAAGCGTTCCAAACCTACCTCCCAACTAATCCCGCCTTTGATAAATTCATCAGGGAAAAGGACAGCTTGTGCACATCTCCATGGAGCATTTCCAATGCCCCCACGCTTCAGAGGTGTTGCTGTGGTCGACTGCAGGTTTTTAAAGAGAAAGGTCCCACAGTGGTGTCCAACTTTGGGCCCTTGAAGCTTTTGAGCATCTCAGATCCCATGATGATCAAGCCCCTGGGCATGCTGGCTTCCCAGGGCTCAAATGACGCGCGGTTGTGGGAGTGACTGGTTGAGCAGAGGTGTTGCCTCATGGAATTTGAGCAGGAATCCAGGTGTGTCAGGGCTTGTTGAACTATCAATTTGGTCTTAGGATCGGTTACAGCACAGCTCTTCCAGAGCACATTGGCGTGGGCTGCTGACTGCTGTAGGTTTCCAGTCGTTGCGTTCAACTCTGGAAGCTGCCAACACTTGTTCAGTTTTGGGTTGATTTGATTTGTTGATTTTGAATGTGTTTCTTTTCTTGGATGGAAGTTCCAGCTGATTTCTCAATGAGGACGCTATAGGATTATATACAGCCGTTTTTTTTTTGACCAGCCACGTATGTATTTCATATAGATAATATAGGTATATATATATATATATCTAAATATATACATATATATTGTTTCCTTCAGGGTAATACATCACTCATAGAGGGCTCTAGCCTTTCCTGGTGGGTATTTGCAGTGCCATAGTCCGGCTCCCACGTCCATCCACGTCCATCCTCCAGCAATCCATCCTCGACTCCCGAGGCAGGCTTTGAGCAGCAGAGGTGACTTTGGCAAAGGCATTTTGGCCGTGGTGGCTGAAGATATTTTCGGCAAAGGCTTGATCACAGCCTCGGCTCCATGGCGAAACGGCTGCTTCCCGGTGGCTCACATGAATCTGGAAAGCATGCCCCAGCATACCTGATATCATGGAGATGTAGTCAACTGATGATGAAGTTTGGGGTGCATGGGTCGCTGCTTTGTTTGAAGGTTCAGCGGCCGTTTGGTAGAGAGCGGGCACGACTGCAGATGCATATGCGTATGTATATTGGTATGAAAAGATCCGCATATTCGTCCGTGTGCGCGCGTCATTGTGCATTTTGGGCTAGCAATTTGCATATGTATGTATAACTACGTCTCTACTGATGTAGAATATGTAGTTTTTTATTTGCTTATCTATATCTATCTATCTACCTTTCTATCTAACTCCCTCTCTCTTTTATGCATCCTGAATGTGGGCGCATTGTCTCCGCATACATATGCATGTATATAGGCAATTAGTAACAATGAGTGCAATCCTCGCAATCGGACTAGCTACCGGGATAGAAGAAACAACGATAGCAACAAGCAAAAGCGTCCAACAAATCAAACCACCCCTCTCATCTCACCCAAAAGCATATCAGCATATTTGTATATATTCAGGTATAACATGTGTTTGTTGATATGTGCATGCACAAATAATATTTATATACATATTCACAGGCACTATATTCATAGTTCAATGTTGAAATAAATATATGTATATGTGTTTATATCTATACATTTAGATTTTTGCATATGTTTATACAATACATACTTATTGTTTTATTGATTCATTTTTCAATTTATTTACAAATATATAAGTATATATAAATAAATCAGTGTTGGCCAATGGCTTTTCGCGCTCTCTTAAAGAGGGTCTGGAATTGATGGCGCTGGAAAAAAAATCTCTATATATATATATATATATATGTATTCATTCATTTATTTTTTGTTTACATACCACGATTGTTTTTGGAATCTTGTACACATGATTTGACCAGTAAGCCATCATGCAACCCCATCAGTCACCAGGATCAACCAGCCTACTCGATTCCAGGATACAGAGCTTTGGCAGACAAGAAGGGCGGCCACCAGCGCAGGCAGGTTGTGGTGAATCATGGTTAGTCATGGCTGGTCCAAAATGGCATAGCCTGAGAAAGGTTTGATTCACCAAATGGTTAGTTAGTCGTGGTAAGTCATGGTTGTTCCATTAATCATGGCAGGTGGAAGCCTGATAAAGAAGCAAAAATCCGAAGCCTCATGGAACCGGTTGCCAACATCAATAAACTCATGGATTTGCCGGATAGACTTGTTGACACTTGTGTGAAAGAAGTGTCCTCAACCCTATGCCTTCGCAAATTCTGACCAAGGTCAACCAATAGTTTGCAGTAATCAAACCAAGTTTCATCAAATCCAATGGTCCATTGACTGAACTGACGATTGGCAGAATAAGCACATATTGTTTGAGCTCTCCAGCGACGTGTTTGAGCTCGGTAGCTGCCAAGTGCCCAAGCACCTGCCACAACTGGCTGTTTGGATTCCATTTTGCTGCTAAATTGGAGTAATTTTCCGAACAAGTCACACAACTTCAGATTTATGTGCTTCGAGTGGTCTGTTTTTTTTCCTGTTTGTTATTAGGTAAACCTGCTTTGTTTTGCAGGGTTCGAAGTGGCGGTTGTACAAACTCCTTTGGCGCAGATTCGGCGTGCGAGTTTTCATCCCACTGTCACTCCTCGTAAGCTCGTCACCGCAACCCATATCTAGGGCAAGGACATGCAAGGACAAAGGGTCAAACAACTTAAGGCCATTTGTTTGTGTGGGTTTGGGTGTTTCTTGATTGCTTTTCATAGTCTTACTCCATAGCGGGTAAGGTACCTTGCCAATCCTTGCCACATAAAAACTCGGTGGTCAGTGGTCGCTATGATCAGTAGTAAAGTGTTGTTACACATTGTGTTTCAAAGGTGCCAGCCTTTAGATGTGTGTGGCACTGAGGTTCTTGGTGAGCAAAATGGATCATCTCAGACATTTTTCATGTTCGTTTTATCACGCTCCAGCTATGATATTCAGATCTCCATGTTTCGTAAAGGCCCCAGTGCATGGGAAGTCCAACGTCGGTAGCTGAGTCGCATCCTAAGAATGGATGATTTGATCTGCGAAGGCTAATTCTTGGGGCGGGGCCGGTGCCAGGCTTTCATTTTCAGTGGCTCCGCAGTTTAACTGAAGACTTCGTGAATTGCACTGTACTTTGGACAGCACTTGGGGTCCGTCCCACATGGCAGGAGCAGGGGTCATGGCTGGTGCATGTTTAGTGTTGCTTAGTAGCATTTTCAAAGTAATTGACTAATCTTACTTGCTCCTACTGCAGTTTTGAAGTGGAGATGTGGTGCACCAGCTGCAATACAAAATGAAACATCAAAGCAATGTGCGTAATTGGGACCGCAGAGGTTCACCCACTTCAACTTGATGGATGAAGAAAATCAAATTGACCCCTATGAAGAACGTAGTCCGCCGCGGGTCTCCAATAGGCATTGGTAAGTGTGTCATTGAAAATAAAACATTCATCATTGCAGGTACTGATTGGTTCCATATGGATGACATCCTTGCTGGATGCACGACATAATGCACTGGCAGTCCAATTTATGGGAGTCATTGGGAGCTAACAAAAAGCATACATGCTTTTTTTTGTTTCGCCATAACCTGTGGCTGGTTTGTAGCCTTAGGTCATAGGCGCTAACGGGCTTCCTACACAACTACTCTGATGCTTATACGTATTGGATCTTATTATTGGTACAATTGCTGCTAAATCAGGACCGATTCAGAGCCCAGCAGTGGCGCTGGACAGCGAATACCGATCCAACAAAAAAATTCGGCGATAGAACATCCACCATGTGTACATGATCTATTTTCCCGACTGTAGTTCAGCTGGCTTTGGCTAAATTCAAGGAGGGCACGCTAATTTCCCAGTTGCGTTTTTAAATTTGGTCGTCAGCATCATGTCCCGTTTTGGTGAACACTGGTGAACGAAACAACAGGAGCTTGTGAGATATCGCTAGTGCAGTTGCCAAAATTGAGAAGTGCGCCAATGATGCAGCCACGCCAAGACGTTGAAGGGTCGGTATGCGATGCAGAATTGAATCCAACCGATGGCATTGAATGATAGTAATGATTGTGACAGGCCGAATTTAGGCTTCGTTTCTGACAATTCGTGGCTTTGAGGATGGTTACCAGGACTCCCAATGAGGATGTTACCAAAAGCCGGCAACCGCACGAGTTCCTTGAAGGATTGGTGGCGCTGGCGAACAGACACCGGCATTGGGTTCGGGAGACTGACAACCTCACCGTCAGTACCGTCACTGTCACTGTTGTCTTCATGAAATTTTGGTTGAATACAATGAACAACTGTGACAGTGACAGATGAACTCAATTATTGAAATAATTGTTACAATGAAATAATGACTATAACAACGATTGACAGTCACTGTTGAAGACAATGAACTTTAATTTTCCCTATTATTTCTAAATGATTGGTCGTTTGACAAATGTTTGGCAAATATTTCTGATAGGGGTTGAAGCCACGAACCAGATGAAAGACACTAGTGACAGCATTGACACTAGTGAACATGCGCAATAGGGGTTCAGAAAGGGTCGTTTTTCCATAAGAGTCCGATGCGCTGGTTGATGGGTTTTAGTTTGCGCTTGCAACCAACTGGCGTTGCAAATGTTTCATCGACAGCAGCCTAGGCGCAAGCAATGAAAGTGCTGGATGAAAGGGTGAAGTTCAAGGAGGCGGCAGCACAGCCTGACAGTTCACTGGTGTGCTGATGGGGTGGCAGGCTTCAGTGCCAACCTGTTCACCGGGTGCCCTTGCTCTAAAAGGAACCTGCATGGCTGACTTTGGTTCAAATACAGATGATTTGTGCATTTTTGTTCCATTCGTCATAGTTTGTTCATGTTCCGCACCTGGATCATCTCACTTGCGTCTCCTCGCAGAGGTGGTGGACATGGAGAGTTTCTACCTCAACCTGGCCCTGGATGCCGTGGGCCGCACCATCTTTGGGGTGGACTTCAAGGCTTCAGATCAGCCGCCCAACAGTCCCATGTCGCCCATCGTCAAGGCCGTCTACCGGCTGCTCAAGGAGTCACTGGGTGCAACTGGCGCCACCATGTGTTGGTTGACCTCGGCTAGTGATGGTTTACCATACTTAGTCATGGTTAGTAGTTAGTAGTGATTTTTGAGGGTCAACCATGGTAAACCCATGTGTTCTTGACCGTGGCCAATGGT
Source organism: Symbiodinium kawagutii (assembly GCA_009767595.1). Classification (NCBI taxonomy): domain Eukaryota; class Dinophyceae; order Suessiales; family Symbiodiniaceae; genus Symbiodinium; species Symbiodinium kawagutii. Next base: position 341,527 of record VSDK01006309.1, on the reverse strand, counting down.
GGTGAACCATTGTCAAGAGTGAATACTTGATGCTTAAGCATTGTTCAGAACGCCAAGGGGGGCAACCAGGGTACCCTTTGGTAGTCTAACAGCTCGCTGGTCACCCACTGGGGGCCACACAGTTCACCAAGGACGGACTACCGACAAGCGGATCCCAGCAACTTGTTGCTGATGGGTGCTCCCGATCTCTTGGCCGAAGTTGCTGCTCCACGCGTGGCAGAGTACAGGCGCTCCCTGTGGCTCCAGCCAGCTGCCGATAAAGGCCATAGATGACCATGATAGCCATTGGGTGGCGAACCCAGCTACCACATGCTACTACTACTACCTTGGGTTCTAGCGTTTTTGGGACATGATTGATTTACCATAGCCACTAAAAGTTGCACTTTTAGCAAGGGATCTTAAAGCCACCAAGGCAAGATATGGCCATAGAATGAGTGATATCAATTATACCTTCGGGGTGGCAATAAAAAAATGGTCATTCAATGTCATTCGAAGATCTCATTAGCACATTCGAAAGGTTGACCCAAAGGTTGTAATAACGGCTGTACATACTTGTAACGTGTAACACATTTTGAATGCCCTTCATGGTGCTATTGCAATGTTTTTTGCAGGATACCCTTCCAACTGTTTGGAGGGGATCCCGAGTGCTCACCAGTTGATGTACTGACCCGGGGTCTCCCCAACGTGGAGTCCTGGCCGGTCCCCAGGTCCTTGCTGGAAACAATGATCGACCACAGTGAAAGCAATGATCCCCGTGGGAGATTTGCCCATCATGTCGTCATGAAGCCGATAGGACTCTCATTGGGGCCCACCCCCTATGCCATTTTTCAGTGATGGATCCATCCCTGGAACCGGTCGCCCAAGTCAACAACTTTTAGACCCAGTGATTGAGCATTTAACTTCCGCTGGCCTCAAGTGGAGCTGCGTCCTGATCGTTTAAACAGGCAACTGCCATCAACATCCATTAACTATCAACAATCCTCTCCCCTATCATCATTAAATCATACTAACATCCGTTAACTATCAACAATCCTCCCAAATAGGCAACACCCAGGTCAACACCCTGGGCACTTCAGTAGTGGAAAGGGCTCGACGGCGCCTCGCCGCTAGCACCGATTTCTCCACACACCTTGGAGTTGGAGAGTCGCACACACAACATCTCTGGGATCAACCCTGGAAGTCCCTGGAATAGCAGCTGTTGGAATTCAATGGAATTCATTTCTGCAGCAGTCGGAAGATATCTCGGTCACTTGGGGCCACTGAAGTCACCACCTACCCCCACGAGCTGTTGCTGGCCTCTCCCATGGCCAGGCAAAGCATGCGGAAGCTGAACGAAGTCCTGGACGAAGCCATCTCCAAGGCCTTGGACGAGCAACAGCTGGCGGATGAACAGGCCACCCCTGAAACGCACCTCTCGGGAGCGTTTCGGAACCCGTCCTGGTGGTTCCCTGGTTCCGGGCTCACCTTGTTGTGGGTTTAAAAGTTATAAAGGTTTTAGGTTTTTGATTGGAGGATCAAGAACTCCTGCCTTTTTCAGGGTTTTGGGGACCCACGGTATGTTGTTATCACAGGTTGAGGTTGTACATGCCCGCAGGTCCCCGCAATTAGCATGAGATGACACACACACACACACAAAAAAAAAAAAAAACAGGCACGCGGGGCGTTCAACACATGTGCTTGCTGATGATCAACCATGATTTGATGCGTTTTCGCGCGACATGGTAAATGTTGGTGGGTGCATGGTCAGATGTGAAGGTGCGGAAACCATCAAACCTCCTCTAGTGGAAGTTGTGGAGTAATGTGGAATATTGCTTGAGATCATGTTCACTGGTCACTAGGTGTCCGTTTTGTTTGAATGGCTTGTTGTAATAACGGACTTCATCACTCCTCGGTGTCAGGATGCATTGGACGGATTTTTCCGCATCATTCATTATCACCGGCGATCATACAGATGGACCATCACCGAGAGCAGCCAACAAGACATGGGGTTCTCAAGCCATAGGGGTACCCCCAGTTACCATCCTCATATACCGTATGAACATGTGTAAACCATTGATAGTCACAAGCCAGCCATTTTTTGGGTAGCCCTATGGCTTGAGAAAGCATCACATGTGGCTTAATGGCTCGCAGCTTTCACAAGTACGCTGGAACACTTCGAATATCACTTCAGTTGGTCACAGTGGTTGGGTCAGTTCTGCAGTGTGGAGTGTGCTGGGGGGGTTCTTTAGCATCTTAAGCGGTGTGGAAAGATGACGAAAGTCAAGAACTTGTGATCTTTCGATATGTTTTTGCAACTGGCAACAATCAACAACGGAAAGCATTTGATGCTCCATGATGCTCCTATCACCATTTGATGTGTCGATGCTGAAATTGCCTCCAGGTGGTAGTTACTTTGTGAATACGGCACCGACTACGCCTAGCCGATCGACCCAACAATAAACCTGAATTATTTGTGCTTAGGCTATAATTTAGAAAATCCTCAACTACCTGGTAACTACCTGATGCAACAGGTCAAAGCATGGAGACATTGAGACGCAGACACCCAAGAAGTGCTTTAACTAATGAACTAATGTATAGTCATGAGCAAAAACGGTCTACACACCATGTTGGGAAGTATTAGGATCGTTCACCGCAAATATTGACCGGTTGATTTTCAACAAATACTAGTCGCTGTATTCATCGGTACAAGAAAATCAAGTTCAACAAATACATCACAACCAGTCTGAACCAGTAAGAGTTACTAACCGCATCCAGCCACTGCTCTCAAAATTTCGCCTCACGCAACCGCCGCAACTTAGCCCATTGTGCAGGATCTAAGAAAGCGCTCCGGTGGCACCTTGTTGCAGTTCATCGTGGATTTGCGGGGCAACCAAGCGAGCCGCGAACAACTTCAGGACGCGCAGTGCGTTCAGACTTCCAACCCAGGGATGTTCCAAGGACATGGGCAATCTACGGCAGCCGGTAGCCGCAATGGGTAGCCGCACCATGGTGTTGTTACGTACCATTGTCCAAGGCACCAACATGTGCGAATACCTTGTAGTGGCCCTATATCATGACAGTATCAGTATACAATATATCATCACTGTGTTGTAAGTGGCCTGGTTGACAACTACAACTAAACCAAAGTGAAAGCTAGAATCATTGAGAACCAAAATGCCAAGATCATCATCAAAGGTCCGTGGTCATCACCGTTGCCAGAAGCAACCTCACTATAGCCCTTTTTGTCATTCCTGTGGCAAACATGAGGCCGCAAGAATCCTGAGACTGAATCTGTTCCATTACTTCTTCGTTTACCAAGTGTATTGCTGGGTTTATTGCCGGTGAATGTGTTGTTGATGAAGTGTTCAATGATTAATGAGTGGTTCTTCAATGCTGGTTAATGGTTAATTCTGGGTACAGCTTGTGATTATTGATGTGCAATTCTGCTTTTGGTTGTCATGCTTCCAAGCAGGAGTTTTCTTCCAGACATTTCCTCAGGCATTCTGTCCAACAGAATCATCTTGCGTTTACAGTAAGTAGGAGAACAGTAATGGCCAGGTCTACGCACGCCATCAGCCAATATGCCAAATGAACCAGAAACGCTAGCCGCTGTGTTAGATGAAGACGATTCCATGCAGAGAATACAGTTTTGAGTTGTTTTGAGCCACAATCACTTGCAATAAAGGTGTATCCGTAGATTGATTTCCCTCAACACTTTGTTACAAAGAAGGAGTTCTTCACATCATGATCGACCATTCGATAATGATTGTTTTCAACCCATGATGTGAAGAATTGGTTTTCGAGAAATTGATCAACATTGACAATTTTAAATACGTCAAAGACTTATTTCACCATGATGAGCCAACGGTGAATTGTGATCCACCCAGGGTCACCATTGACCATTAGCCAATATATTAGCCAGGCATTGCTCTAGCTATTTCCACGAGGCAATCAACAGCTACGGGTTTAGCAACGACTAAACAAAAGCATTCATTATCCATTAGCCACCATTGGTAGACAACCTTCAGCCAACCATTGATAAACAACCATTAGCAAACCATTTATAATAAACCATTAGCGAACCATTCGCAAACAACCATTAGCCAACCATTCATACGCAACCATTAGCAGAAAAAATAAGCAACCATTAGCCAACCATTAACGAACCATTAACTAACGCCTAACCGTTGGTTTCATTTGGACACATGTTCCTTTCAGATGCCACAACGTAGGACGACATGCGCACCGTGCTGATTGCTGGCCACGTACCTCGGATCTATGGCGTTGGTCGTGGGGCTGTGGGGGGCTATGGTTGGTTAATATTGGTAGGATGATTATTGGTAGTTGGTTAGTCAATGGTTCATGAAGCATAGTGGCACCACGTGGCACCACATGGCACCAAAAACTGGTGCATTCCCTACTTGTATGAACAAATCCTTGGGAATTCATGGTTCATGAATGGTTGTTGAGTGGTTGGATGGCTGGTTACTTGCTGAATAGTGAATGGCTAGTTAGCGGCTAACCAGTGACCAAATATATGACGAAGATGATGATGATGATCACAAATGGTCATGATTCTTGTCAATAGTTACGAAAGACGCGGATGATAAAAATCGAGGAACGCTACTACGATCTTTGGAGAGGCAAGCACCAAGACTGGTGCCAAGCCAATGCCAGGACACGGTTGCTGCTGTCTTGACCTGGGCTACCTATGAGTTGGCCAAGAATCCGCGTGTAGCGAGGAAGGCGAAAGAAGAGGCGCCAGCAGTGTGGCTTGTGGGATCACACAATGATTTTTCATAAATTTTCAGATGTTCACTTATTATCATAGTGATTCTGTGATTCTACTGGCTATTCACGAAAGCTAGCTTGCTAGCTGGAGTTCTCCTTGCTTTAGCAATTGTGGGCAAGTGCGGTCGCTAGAATGCTGATATATCAGGCTTCAGGGGGGGGCCCGTGGCAGGGGACTTTTGGGCTAATGCGTCGCGAGGCTGTTTTTTACCACCGACAGGGTTTCTTTCACTTGCAATCAACTTGCACATG
>VSDK01006309.1:304406-335328 GCA_009767595.1 Symbiodinium kawagutii | reverse complement strand
TTTTTTTGTTTTTTTTTTTTTTTTTTTTGTTGGGTTGTTTAGCATCCATTTTTGGATGTTCAGCGTCCATGTTTTTGGGATGGTTATATAGGGATGTTCATTTTTGGATGTTCAGCATCCATTTTTTGGGGGACGTTCAAGATCCATGTTTTTGGGGATGGTTAGTTATGACCTCCCATGTGGTGTGAAAATTTTGGTGCACCATGCGAGTGGGACTTGCCTTTGTCAAGACGCTGAAGTTGGCAGTATCCAGGCACTGGCAGGACCAGCAGAGTGTGATATATGCTCGTACCAGAAGCGACTACAGAAACAACTACTTGCACATGATATAAACGTATATGTATACAGTATATTTATATATTTATTTACTTAGTTAGTTCTATTTTTATTTTCTTTTAGAAACTATGTATACATGATTATATATATCCCATACATGGCGTGCACGAGGCCAAAACAATTAACAAGTTCCAAGGGCAGCTGGATAACATGAAGCACTGCTGAAGTACTTTATATACTTAACTTGCAATTAGATCGATTCCTTGTAGTGGGTGATAGAAACAAGTTCCTAGGAAACATGCATTTAGCAATACTTTGGTTCTCGGATCATGCGGGATGCTTTGTTTCGAGATGCAGAATGAATGGGTGTATGCTGGATCCTTGCTTGTTTTGGCATGGCGAAAGTCGGGAACACATATTGTAGAGCCATTCTTCTTGTGATCCTTGGACTGCAGGTAGAAACAGACATGGAAGCATCAGATTGTGCTGTTTAACAAGTTGGATATGCTTATCCGATCTGCCTAGCAAGAATGTTAGATGATCAATTTGCCGAAGGCAACCTGCAATGAAGGGATGGCACTTTCATGGCAAGCTTCACACAGAGCGAGGCATGCTGCCATGGCGCCCAGCCAAGTTGGCCTCATATTCAGGGCCCCATGTTCCTGACTTGGCAGTGGGCTGACCAGTGGCCATCCCAATGCCGAGGTGAAAGACATGAAATATCTCCGCTTGGTCTTGACTGAGGCGATGGAAACTGGGAGACTGGGAGCAGCAGCTCATCTAACCAGGCTTTGCCGCAAACAACTTTGCTGGATATGCCTGGCCCAGATGCTGGTGGCTCAATTTGCCCCTGCTCGGCTGTGACCTAACAATGTCAATCAGAAAATAAGAATCGTTTCATGAAAAGGCTGTGAAACAGACCCTGCCATCATCGAAGGGTTGTAGCGAGATGATTCAACCATCAACAGCAAGGAGCCAGCGGCTCCTCATCAGAACAGGGAGAGGATTGCTGGTCCTGGCTGAAAGAGCTGCCCACCCAAGACAAATCCATCCGAACCTCGCAGAGAGTCATGCCATCAGTCTTCATGCATTGCTGCCATGATACCCACACCACTGTTTGGGTCGCCAGTGGGGAGTGGCTGAACAAGCCAATGTCGTTGATCTTTGCTTTTATGGCCACTGCTTTCTGAATGGCACACGGTCATAGGTCAGCCATTGGATCTATCAATGATATCCGAAGGTTTTATTTGTTGGGGCATTTTGTGTAAGCTTATCACTGCTAGGAGTGGTTAATCAGATCTATTATCACAGAGCATTCGTTCAGACCATTAACGCTTGGTTACCTAAATAATATAACCACGCTTGGTTACACCATCTCGCTTGGTGGTCTTGTTTTGGTTGTTCGGGTTTTTGTCTGGGGTCTCAGTTCTTGGTTACCTAAATGGTATAACCATCTTGGTTACTATTAAATCCATTAATCATTGAGCATTTGGTTTCATTGTTGATCCATGTGTCGCATTTGGGTACCTAAGACACAATGAAGCCGCGGCCAAGTTGCGCCGCCGCCCTGGCAGGCTTTGCGGATGTATCCCGCGCCTCCCTTCCTGGCACGGAGTCCCTTGATGCTCGGCGCGGCCCAAGCAACGCCCCTGCCAAGCTGGACTGGTAGTGATCCATGTGGCTATGGGTCAGTAGTAACCAACCAATGATTAGGGATAGTGACCAACAATAACAAGGGAAACAATGGTTGATGATAGGGGAACCAGGAGTAGAGGGTTTTGACCCACAGCCAGGTCAATGATAGCAAGAGGACAGGCTTAGTGATGGCAATGTATTAGTGTTCGGTTGATAGATGTAGCAGTGAGCAGGATTGACATGTAGTCTATACATTTTGACTGTGATGTGGGTAATCAAGCTAGGCAACGTAACGATATGGCAACATTTGTTCCAGGTCCAAGCCCAAGAAAACCAACTCGATTCTTGAGCAACTACCTTTGGCTGCGGTCCTTCTGGACAAGAGCTCCTTCACTATCGTTTTTGTGCACCCAATCCACACTAGATTTGCCAAGCAACGGCCATGTGCTGCATAGGGATCGTATATTTTTTTCGAATAAATCAAGAGAGTGTTTTTTTTTTTAACATTTTTAACCACTTTGGGATCTCCACTTTTGGCGCCGCTATTTTGGAGGTGAACATGGATTGTTTAGTTCTGATCCTGCCATTGCTTTCATTATCGTGCTTACGTTGTTTGCAATGTCAGGCTCCTACCCGGTGAGAGGCAAATAGAGGCAAACATGTGAGCGATTACATTGTTCAATCCGCTAACGATAAGCCCTTACCATTTGTCACATGGCTGTGGGTCAACAGCGCCCGTTCGGCAACGATTCACGTCCCAAAGCCCTGACCGGTTACTGCCCGCCATTGGGATGTTTACTTCATCCATTGAGTAGGAATGATTGGTAAGATTGGTAATGAACCCAAGCCAGTTGGGATATCCGAAATATTTCTGTTGGTTATTGTTCCCGAACATTTTTTTCTATACCAGCATTTGCCATTATGATTTATGATCATCATGCATACTAGGCAATCCAACTGCTGTTGATGAATAAAGTATCTTAGTTTATGTTTATAAACTGTCATTAACCGGTATTAATTACGCAACATGAACTTGGGAATGATGTTCCTGACCCATAGCCACACATATATGCATATAGGCATGTATACATGTATTGATCTAGGCTTCTGGCTCCAGCTGCACCTCAAGGAGAGACTTAGAACTGCAAGACGGCGAAAACCAATCCGTGCGATTGTGGCCCGATGGCACTTGGCGAGATGAGTGCAGCCATGCATCTACACGGATGCTGATCAGACCGTTCATATAGCTGAGTGATGTTGATTGCTGATCTATGTATGTGGTTTAGATATATTTAAAACATGTACCAAACGTACAGTCTACTTATGTAGCTGATTGCTTTGTCTACCTGTGCCATTGTGCTGACGTTTCGAGTATTCAGTCAAAACGCAAAATAACCAGGAAGAATAACGTTTGCACCCTTCAGTGGGCTCTCGCGTCAAGATGACTTGCCAAGCAGCCCCCCCCAACACGCAAACACGCAGATATGTTGTTTCTCAAAACTGGGCTGGAAGCACCCACACATCCGCACACTGACAAGCATTCGCATCAGCCACCATTGCTGCAAATGGTTGCTTGGCAATATACGTTGGTTGCACATCAATTTGCACATGCCTAGGCACATCAATGTATGTACAAATGTGGTCAAACGTGTATATTTTCCATTGTGTGCATGTATATGTGGGCTTGTCCCACCCCTTGCAACTACATTTCAACTACACCTCCTACTCACTCCACTTGCTGTCGTCTCTACTTGCTTCATGATGTGGATGCTACGTCACGGACGGGGTGGGGTGGGGTGGGGTGGGGGGGGCGGGGGGGCATGTTGACGTTCGTATGGACTTCCTGACGTCTCCTGTGTGTGTGGATAGGAGACCCACAAACATCTCAAAGGACAGCCAGTTGGTAAGAACAAAAGAGCTTTTGTGGCCGGACGCAAAGTCTGGACGGTTGGTGGAAATCACTAAAATTAAACTTGGGAGGTGTGAAATCCTCATGTGAAGTTGCAGTGGATGCACGCTTGGCTCAAAGCCAATGGCATCACTGGATAGGAGACAAGGACCCCTGGAAACAGCAGGGCGAAGTCCTCAAACCTGTGCAAGACCTCCAGCTGCTCTGACAGAAACAATTTTTGAAACTCTTGGAGCAAGATGACGATGACGATGATGATGATGAAGATGATGACGATAATGACGATGATGATGATGAAGATGATGACGATGACAATGACGATGATGATGATGATGATGACGACGTGAAATAAATCCGCGACAAAATTTCGTCACGGAATTGACAGCTCTCGCCATACCATTTCGGGTTTCCGCAGTTACACAGTTTTTCTTTGCATCAAGCACAGCCAGAAAAACAAGAATCGTATCCTCGATACAGCGAATCGAAATCGATGCCAACTAAAGCCATTAGACCACGCTATCGGCTGAGTGTGGTTTGTACCCTGCGTGACTTTTGTCGGCTAACGTTCCCTAGATCCTCATCATAATCGATCCTCAGCGAGCAAATGCAGCTGGTTGTGATTAATTACAGCTGAAGTGAAAACTTCTAGAGTTCACCAATCGCAAGAACCCATTCGCAATCGATTCGTGTACTTGGGTGAACAGCATGAAGTTCTGGAGAACTTCCAATGAAGTCTGGAAAACTTCCAATCAATGACCAGTTACTTGTCCAACTGTTGGGATGTTCAACTGCCCCCGTTTTGCTTCGTTGCTTAAAGCCACGAACTTAGTTTCTTGGCATTTTTGGGATATGATTGATTTATTATTTTTCACCACTAGAAATTAAGCTTTTAGCAAGGGATCGTTAAGCCACCAAGTTTGGATTGTTACGATCCGCAACCATCATTTGAGGCTTTCCCTGTCAGCATTTGCAGATCGTTGGTTGGTTTCAGCATTCATTCTATATATTGGGGTTCTGAACATAGGGTTACCTCCAAGTTGTGGCTGGTCTATTCTTATTAAATGGTTCATAAAAGAGATGGCCCTCTTGTGTGGGAAATCACCATATGTACATGCATTGGCGAATGGAAAATGCATCCCAACATAGATTTCCCAAAATCAAATCGATCTTCGATGCAGGCCCAGCCCCATCTCTAGACTTTGTAGGATTTTACAAATACATCCTAAATCAATTGAAATCGCAATGTGTAGAAAAATGTAAATAATCCCATCTAAACCCGAATGCATATAGATATGCTGGGATAAGTCGTTGATCCAATCTAACTCGATATTTGCCTTTGAATATGTGGATGCATATTTGCGTGGGCATTTGTTCTTTCAACGTATGTATATTTATGTGATTTATTCAGTTATTGATTTTTGTTTTAATGATCATGTGTTTTATTTACAAATTTCTTTGTTGTCTATTTACAGGTTTATATTTCATTTAAACCCTGATGTCCCCTTCAAAGTTTAATACATAAAGGTGTATATATATATACATATAACACAATGCAATCTAAATACAAACATCTGTGCATTTTTCATAACCCCCATGGTGAATAGATATGAAACTTACCAACAAAACATACCATCATTCAAAGTCCCATCTAGATGTTTTGAATTACAGATGTCAGATCTGATAATCATACCTATGGATGTAAGATCCAATCTGAATCAGGATTGTGCAATAGATATTCAGATATCATGGCATTTTGATATCTAACTTGGATATTTAGGAATTGGGATTTATATCGGGTCTGGATTGAACCCATTTGATATTCCAAGATTTACATCCTCGGATATCTTTGTTTTAGAAATGGGTTCAACCTTGGATACGAATATCAACGGATATCCAAGGATAGGAAGTTTATTTGATATTCATATCCAAGATTGATATCTAGGATATTTGGTTGGCGGTTTCAATCATTTTCTTTTTTCCCTAATAATTATCAACAACTGGTTGGTTGACTAATATTTTTTGATAAGGGTGGTTCAACCACAAACCAGATGTTATCTGAAGATTCGGATCGGGGTTCAAGATGGTGGATTCTCAAAGGAGGGGTACCCCCAATCATCCACTATAAACCATTTGTAGTCTACAAGCCAACTAGTAGTTGCCTAACCATTGCTGTTGGTGAACGTATCCCCTATTATTATGAACCGTGAACCGTTATTGGACGCTGATAGGCCAACCATAACTTGGAGGTCATTTCCTATTAATTTGTCATTTGATTGTGAATAACCCTGATGAACCATTACTAAACCCACCAAAATACTTTGGGGTCCCATATGGCCGTGGGTCAAAACCCTGTACCCCTGGTTACCCCATCATTAACCATTGTTTTCCCTATGATTGTTGGTCATTATCCAACATGAAAGTTGGTTGGTTCATATTGACCCACAGCCATGTATAGTTGGTATGCGCCCTACTATTGTTGGTTTTCATCCCGTCTCATTACCCATTAACAAGCTAGTTAACCATTGTTGTTGGTTGGTTCACTGCTTGACCCAGCTCGCCATCTTTGTTTCGAAGCACCGGGAGATGACGACTCCTCCGGGAGAAGCTGAGACCTCCGTCCAGGTCTCGTGGCTCGCTGATTATGATCCAATTGGCCCAGCTCCATCGGCACCCGGGGCTCTACGAGCGTCCCACCGAGCTGCTTGGCGTGGCGAGCTGCGTGGAGGGCGTGGAGGGATGGGGGATGCTACGGATTGATGTTGATGGTTTTTTTGTCTATTTAACTGCATGTGTAACCCTTGAATGTATTCATCTTTATGTAACAATGTATATTTGTTGTAAAAACACTGCATGTGTAACCCTTGATTGTATTTATCTTTATGTAACAATGTATATTGGTTTTTAAAAGAAACATACATACTTAAATGTATGTGTAGCTATTTATCCCCTGTTGAATTTTGGAGTGAGTGAGTGGTAGGACGGACCCATAGTGATGCCCCAGCAAAAAAAAAACTGTTTACTGTATTTGTAGCTGATCTTGATTTCTATCAAAATAAAGACAGATGTGAATTACTAAGGGTAAATAATGGTTTAATTGGTGGGTGATGTTGGTTCGATTATGTTGGTTCATGCTGGGTTCATAGAAAAGTGATTATATAGGCTGATGAAGGATGTTGAAATATTGGTTGATGAAAGCTTACATCTAAACGCTAATGATGGTTCGATTGTTGGACACCAAAATCGTGGTTCACACGATTTAGTAGCTGGTCAATGAGTACACTTAAATAAAGTCGGATTGTAAAGGATGGTTCGTCAATGGCTAGTGATAGTTCTTGATGGTTAATAACGATCAAATATGGTTGTTTATTTGGTTAAGAAGTGTTTTAGGTGGTTGGTAAGCGACAACTATGGTTTTTGATTAGTGAGGGTCGATGCATGATCGCTATTTTCAAAAGGTCATTGTTGGTGGGTTGCTGATGGATGTTTGTTGGTTGCTGGTGAATGTTGATGTTGATGACGATGGAGCATGCCGTGGATGTTCTTTCATCAAAGCAGTCGGTTGTCAAGATCGGACTCTTTCTGGCTTGTGGTTGGGAGGGAGCTAAGGAGCCAGGGGTATCCCTATGGCCCTTTAAAGGGGGAGCTACGGAGCTACCAGGGGTGGCCTACCCAAATGGTAGCTTTGAACCTGACGGGAATAGCGCCCTCAACCCACAGGATGCCATGACAGCCCACAACTGCGCGCCATGGAGAGGTTCTCAGCCGGATGCCTTGCCTGGCTGCTGAGGTTCTGGCCAGAGCGCTGGGAAACGGCTTTCAATGGGACCGGTGATTATCCAGTCCCAGGCCGGGCATGGATCATGGGTTGCTCGTGGGTTGAACAACTGGTGGTTGGTTTTAAACATATGTGGTGTTTCAAACATTGCACTTTTCTGATATGGTTGGTTAGGGTTGGTGATGGTCAATAGTCAGGGATAAAGGTTTCTCTAAAAGATTGTTTGCCAACTATTGTTAGAACATGGGACGACTACAAATATGGTTGGGTGGAAAACAAGTGAGAAACAAACATGGGTTCAAGCATTTGAACGTCAACATGCCCCTGCCCACCCACCCATCCTTGACGTCAGATTAACATGTTTAGCAAGTGCAAGCGAACATTGACATGCCCCAGCGTACCCCAACCCGTCCTTGACGTAGCGTCAACTTTGACATACAATAAGCAGGAAGTGCCATATATCAAAAATCGCAGTAGTCACACGTTCGGTTTTACACCCTTAGGCAAGAACATGATAGAAAATGCATGACCGACATTTGATGTAACATTCATCTTCATGGTGTCCTCCGGTGCAACCTTGGTACCTACCCTGGCAACTCCCTTGCCAGCTCTCCTGCTCCCCCCTGGTAGCTCCCCTGTCCCGTGCAACCTTGGTCAGGTTGGCGAGGTTATGACCCTTCGCGGGTGACTGGATTGTATCCCACCGAAGTGGCCACGGACTACGCCTTTGTTGGCTTCGGGGGAGGCCGAGACATGGTGGGCGGGGTCAGTCATGACATGGGAACCTGGATTGGTGATGAGGTGAGCTGTGGACATGATTCTTACAACTATTTCAATTGATGGTAGCTTAGATGTAGCGAGAAACCATGATTATTACATATATTTCCATAATGTGATTATGTGAGATATTATCTATATTTAGTTGTTTGTTTGTTTATCTATTGAATTATTCATGTATTGTTGCGTTTTGTTCGCCATGTGTTTTAATTGTTTGTTTGTTTAATTTTTTGATTTATGTATTTTTTCAGGTGTTTATATACTTATTGACGTTTTTTCTAGATCTATTTATGTGTTTATTTTTTAGATTCATGTATGAATTTACATGTGTTACACTTCTATCTCCCTGTGATGCCCCAAGTAATTGTTTCTTTCTTTTGTTTGGGACCCACACCTCTTGCCCACCCAGGTGAATTCAAGTGCATTGGCGACCAATTTGCTATGCTGGAAGCAACCGTGAGCTTTTCCATGCTGTTGCAAAGGCGCCTCCGCACTGAGAAATAGAGGGTCAGACTGCAAGATTCATGGTCCAATCGTGATTGGTGAAGCAGCCATTTACCAGCCATTGCCCAGGGCCCACAGTGGCTCACCAGGAAACATTTAAGCCAGGCAAAAGTTGGCGACCAAACAAGACCAAAAGGCAAGCAAAAAACAGCAGTACCACCAGCACAGCAAGACAAACGCACCAGCATCAGCCGCTAACATGGTCAGCAGCCATCATTGATCCCATCATTGGTTGTCACAAGCCAGCAACCAACCAGCCGCAACAATCGAACGGTGCCCCAGCACCAGGTACGATTTCCAGCTGGTCTTTGAGGATCTCAATGACATTGGCCTCGACTTGGCCGCGACGATTCACACCAAAGGTGGCTTGCTCACGCGTGTGACGCGGGCACCCAGCTGAGACCAGGACCTGTCGCGCCACGAGTAGATTCAGCACGATTCGCAGCAGCTGCCTATGGAGGTCGCATGATGCCCCGGAGATGACCGTTTTCGATCATGGCCATTTTTTTCTGAAGCAAAACCCTTGTGAAATTTCATGTTACTGATGAATCTGATGTTGAATCAGCAGAATTGAGCCCATCCAAGCCCCATTCTGATCAGTCTTTGCAAAGCAGGAATTTCTTGCGTTGAAAGACGCAATGCTAGCGACATAGTATAACCCCTATTTCTGAGACTAGCTTGAAGCCACCAACAGTTGGATTCGGATGATGAGGCAGCATGGCTTGGCATCATCACCTTCCCATGTGACAGTTTGTAGCAACCTGTGGGGTGACTCGGTTCCCAGTTTTTCGCGACGTCAGCAACTCAAGTTCTCAATCGGCCAGGGCGGTCTGTAGCACCACCGGCACGGTTGGCTCATCATCGCTTAAAAAGTTGTCAAAGCAGCAAAGTGTTCGGGAGGCTGGTGATCCAATCTGTCAGGTGTTTATGGACCTGGATGTTCATCGTCTATTTGTATGTTCATATCCTTACAAACCCAAGCATAACATATGCCATGTGGCGCTGAAGAAAGAGATATGGGATATGCATCAAATGCGTCACATGCTATGTGGGCATGCCATCAATGGATCCCCCACATTCCACCAATGTGAAACAGGGAGATACTGACGATGATCAAATTCCCCAGCATATTGTGAATCTTCGGAGGGTGATGGGATGACGAATCGGAATATGATGATGATGATGATGATGATGATGATGATGATGATGATGATGATGAAGACACTCGATCAATGAGTTAGTGCTTAACTAACAGACAGACAATCATTTGGGATCACATGAACATAGCCAACATTACCAGGAATTACAAGTTATTTTGCTCCAGTATCAGTGATGATGTTGACGGAGCAACCAACCAAAATGATTTCGTTGCGAAGCCACCCACGGGCCCACCGAGGTTGGCGCCCGAAACTGAAGGCTCCGGAGGCCAGGTTTGCTGGTCCAACTGTTGGGATGTTCACCTGCCCATGTTTTGCGGCTGGTGGTTTTCAGCCGCCAACTTCGATTCTGCGGCTTTTTTGGGAGGTTGATTTAGGAGTTTTGATGATTTTTTCACAGGTTTTTTCACGCAGTGTAAGATTTGTTTGTCACTAGATTTTTTTTGGGATATGATTGATTTACCATTTTTTGCCACTAAAGGTTATGAACTTCTAGCAAGGGGATCTAGTTGCGCCAACAAGTGTGGAACGAAGCGAGCAATGGCATCATGATGCACCATTGATCATCTCGACAGGTGGTGCCACAGCGAGCACTGGCGCCTGGTGCGGCCAAGGCGAGTGGGGTGTTCTTGGGGGGTCCTGGTGGGCGGTGACCGTTGGTGGCTCGGTTTCAAGTGTCAACCACTCGTGGATTGCGAAAGAAAAGGGCGACTGGGTTTCGACCACGCTTCGCTGAGGCTTAGCCATGGATTTCTTTGTCACGACTGGTAACTTGATGTAGGTAGGCTTGGTCACTGAGATTCACTCAGTCGATTTCCCACCAGTTACGGCGCTACACCCGCTGTCAGGGTGCACACCAGAGAAGCAGCTCGTTCCTGCTGTGTTGGTTGATGCGTGGGGGTAACTGCATGGATTGGTTTTTCGTCCCCTGTGGTTGGTAGTGGCTCCTTTTGTCCCAAGGGATAACTCTGAAGGCTCGATATGACGACTGGGAAGCGACTACGATGACCTGATGTGCAACCAGTTTTTGAAACAGGATCTGAACAGTGAAGCGGATCAGGATTCCCAGCAGAAACAGACGGATGTGAGTTGCATTCTATCGGTTGGAATGGCAGCAGCTCTCTAGAAGAGAAACGTATTCAAGAGGTTCTTCCCAACGTGTTTTTTTCATGTGGTTTATCAATCATGATGGATTTAGTTTTTGTTCGAATACATGGGCACCTCCCAGAAGATGATCATAAATTTTGACCGTAGGCAGGACCAAAAGATGTACCTTCCATTCTGCGGGTTGCAAAATGACAGCAGCTCTTCGAATGCAAATTCTTCTTTGTAAGAGCTTTTCCCAACAAGTTGTTTTTTCACATGGTTTATTCATCATGGATCGCCAAGGGCTGATCCAATGGTCGATCCACCATGGGCCACTCAACGGTGAGTTTCTGCAGCTGTAAGCGGAAC
This sequence comes from Symbiodinium kawagutii, assembly GCA_009767595.1. Taxonomy (NCBI): domain Eukaryota; class Dinophyceae; order Suessiales; family Symbiodiniaceae; genus Symbiodinium; species Symbiodinium kawagutii. The sequence goes on along the minus strand of VSDK01006309.1, from coordinate 323,840 downwards.
TAGCCACACTTGCGTCAGCGCCAGGATCTCATCGTTGAAGTACTTGAGGAACGGTCACGAAGCATGGCGAGAAGCTGCCTGGGCAGTGCTATGACCCGGCAACGCGAGCACCGCTGTGGTGACGCTATATGGCCCTATGTGTTTTGGCTCTTTCACCTCTGATTGACTGATTTTTTTTGGGCTTTACCACCAACGGGGGTACTTTTGTTCCCCATCATTTGGTTGGCATTGCACCACTGATGCCACTACAACCGTTGTTCCAACATGAACGGCTTTGTGCTGCAAGCCGGTGATGTTGGTGCACCTGGTGATTTCACAGATTATTGTTCTCATCAGTACCACCAGTGGTAGCACCAGCGGGCAACGTGTATCATGCTGTGCCGAAGTTGTGAGGTTAGTTCCCAGTCAGCGGTGTTTCTTTATACAGATTTCCTGCAGTTCATCTATGGGATGACCATTTTCCCGCTGCAGCGTGCATTCGCGATACATGTGTAACCCAGGGGCAGCAATCCAGAAACTGGGCAACCCGGACATGCTTTGTGATGGCTTTAGAAGGTAAAGAATGGAAAACAAATCTTGAAGCGATCAACTGGTGAAGTGGAATGAAACTGAATGCAATCCAGTGTTTGACCCTGCAGAGGGTATCATATCCCCATGCGTTGCGTGGCATTCCACTGATGCGTTCCGCGTTGTCGTCCAAGGATCAGCGAAGCAGAAGAGACACTGTGCCCCGGCTGCTGCTCCACAAGTTGTTCAGCAGGGCTCTGGCCACCCACGTAGTTATGGGACGCCATCATTGACTTGCCAGCAGCCATGAGGAATTGCCAAGGAAATGCTCAACTCAACTCCTTGGCTCTCTCACGAGCTGCCAGAACTGCCTCGGTCGTTTTTTGGTCAAAGTGGCGAGCTGGGTCAAGCAGTTAACCAACCAATGATGGGGGCTAATAAGCAACCAGTTTATAGGGAAAACAGCCTGGTGAATGATGCAGCCAAGTGTTTCTGCATGTTTCTTCTATTGTGAGTGGCAATTGGCCCCGGAGTAATAAACCATATCGGTTGATCAATTAGGGGGTAATGGGAAACCAATTGGCTTTTGGGCATACCCGCTATGAATCAACCAAGGGTTCAGCTTAATCCAGACTTAACATTAGAAGCCAAAAGTCATTGAGTCAGTAGTTTCATTTCATGGTCCTGCCATGTCTTTGGCATCCGGATCCCAGGCGGGCCAATCACTGATGAAATGATCGAAGGCGGGTTCTGGGTGCCGATTCTGGCTGGGCGTAGCAATTCCCAAGGAGAATTCCACGAAAAATCCAGGAAAACGGAATGAAACTTTTGAAAATATGGCTATGGGTCAATATTAACCAACAATCATGAGAAAACAATGGTTAATGATAGGGGAACCAGGGATGCATAGGACTGCAGGGTATTGACCCACTGCCATATCATGAAATCCATGGAAAGACTCGCAACTTCCCAGCTTGAAGGAGATCAGCCTTTCTGTAGTCCAGAGAAGCTTTTCAGATTTCGTTGAGGCCGTGCGGTAGATGCAGTCGTCGTACAGTTACTTAGTCCATTCCGGCTTCACTGGAGATCTATTGCGTTTCATGATGTCGCCCTCACACCAGCTTATCATGATGGGGACCATCAGCTTGACAGCAGAGGGTGATTCCCCAACCGTTTTTGAGAATATGCCACTGCCACTGGATATGTTTGCGATTGTTTGCATACCAGCCAGCAAGAATTCATTGGTTGTTTGAGTACACATTACTTTTGATAGAACTGAATCCAATGCCATTCCAAATGATTAATGAATGTTGATGTTGGCAGATTAGTTGTGGTTATTCCATTGGTGGCTAAACTTCACGAAGTACTGATCAGCATTTGTTGGTCAATTCATCCCGAGGGAGCAGCCCCGATTGCGTCACTTGGGTTCAATTCGCTGGGAATGAAAGTGCGATTGCTCAAATTGCAAAGATTGAATTTCCTCAGAGTATTTGTACTGTATGTCTTCCGCTTAAATACATACTTTCCCCTTCAAACTAATATGTAATATGCCCATACATTGTATACATATGGTAGTTTCTTAAGATAGAGGACCCCCAGATCATCCAATAGTAATCATTCATCGTAATACACCATCCATTTTTGGGGTCACCTGTTTTGAGAACCCCCCAATTCAACAAAGAAAGGCTCAGTTTTTTTCTCATCCGTTCTCATGCGGTTTGACCCTGCGGGATCCCCCAGATTTGATGAGTCACGCATCGGATTTGGAGGCGCAGTTGCAGTTGCTGCTGCTGCTGCTGGGAGGTTACTGACCAATATTATCTCTAAAATGGTGGTTTCGACCTCGCCATAGCGGGCCTCAAGAATGGTTGGTTTATTCCAATAAGATGTTGATAAACTGTATGATTGGGAGGCCCGTGTTTTGAGAAACCGCCAAATGGTTGATAGGAAAACATACAGGAAAATCATTGCCGTTCTGGGTGCAAGAAAACCCTGGTAAGTAACATCAGAACCTCCAGGTGGACTCAAACTTCACCACCGGTGTTCGGAGATCACAGCAGAACGTGGTGAGCTTTGCATTCCCAGAGCCAGTTGGATAAAATAGAAAGTAGCAGGCAAGTCGCACAGCAGGTGCCAAGATCATATAAATAGTTAATTGATATTTTTTGATTTGGGGTAGCCCTATTTTGAAAGACGCCAAACGTTAGTTTCTTTCAAATCTTGTGGCGTATCTCAGCACTTGTTCTGCGGGAAGAGGAAGTGGATGAGCATTAGCACCTACCACTTCTAAGTTTGCCAATAATTTCACCGGAAGCCGATCCGTCACAGAAGTCTGAACACCATGACATGGTTTCGGAATGTTAGCCCGGGATGAATCAACCCAAAATCAGGAATCTTAAACCCGAAATTGGGAGGATACCCCCCTCGCAATCAAGCCAGGGCTTTATTGCTGCAGGCTTAGCAGCTAATTTCAGCCGCACGGCTTCACCGGCCCTGCACGATGCAACCAGGCAGAGCCAGGTGGACACGGTTCGGAGCCAAGATCATGGGACGGGCCATGTGTGACAGAGATTGCTAGCAGCTGCCGCGCGCAGGGTTGTGCCATGCCAGTGGCTCGCAATCGTGATCATTTGAATGAGCGTGGGACTTCATTCCTCAGCTGAAAGACATTGGATGTCATAGGCATATCAAATCCAAGAATTCCTATTTACCTTTCCCGTTTGCTTCTAGACATGGCGGTTCTAGGACGACTTCGTCTTGATGGGTGGCTCAAAATTGAGTCAGATACTCATAGCTGCTTACCCTTTGATTCCAGGGTGTTTATATAGTGATGCGGTTCAGTGGTTAATCAGGGTCGACTAATGATTCATTGTTCAGATCATGATTGATGCCCTTTGGTAATCTGACATAGCAATGTACAAGCCACCATCGAAATCAATGGTGGAACCCAGGATTTTCCTGTAGAATTTGGTGATGTTCCAGTTCCAGGTATTTCCCAGAGGGTGCACCAAGTCTTTTTCCAGAATCCAGTTACCCTTGCCATCAATATCCAAGCGTTAGATATGAATATGATGTGTCTCTCAGGATGGTTCCTAAAATTCCATCGAACTAATACAGATGGTTAAGGATCATCCAACTAGTAATTTTCTCGTAGCCAACTTCAATTGCTCAAATCCATGCTTATGATAATGTTGCGGTTGGTTATATCCAAAGTCATCCAACTATGAAATACGATTCCATCGCATACACATGGGCCTAGCGAAGCTGGACTCAGCTCACCGTGATGCTGTCAGCCCCCGTGAATCATCCTTGACCCTCCATGTGGCTACGGGTCAAAATCATTCACCCCGATTTGATGGCCACTTAGAATAGAAACCTAACTCTTATGGCCCCCAAACTAGGTTTCTATGCTAACTGTTCGAATAGAATAGGATAAACCAATAGTTTTGGGGTACCCAGTTTTGACCCACAACCCCATTTAATGGCCAGTTGGATAGAAACTTTCTATAAGCCAATGGTTTTGGGGGTATCCAATTTTGACCCACAACCACGTGCTAGCCCTTCCTGTTGCACGTCACACCCAGGCACAAAAAGCGGCACCCTTCAAGTCAGTGACGCCGATGACCCGATGGAGCGCCGCCACGCACCAAGCCATGGAAGTGTCAACAACAACCGCTGAAGATCCAATGGTTTATACTGGTTATCAACGGTTTACTATGGTAATTAATGGTTGTTATACTAGTAAACAACCAGGGTTTACTATGGTATACTATATGAGCAACGGCTTTATTTACGTATGAAGAGCTATATCTTCGGGCGGAAGTGGGAATGGCACAAATATCCAGAATTCGCATGTAAAACGAGTCAGGAACTTCCCGAGAACGAGTTAGGCATTTAACATGTAACGTTTGGAACTTCCATATTGATGATCGCCGGAGCTGCTAAACACAAGCTCAATAAGAGATTTTGTTGCAAAACATGGATCGCCGGAGCTGCTGAACACAAGCTCAATAAGAGATTTTGGTGCAAAAAATAGATCGCGGGAGTTCGCAAACGCAAGCTTAATAAGAGATCTTGCTGCAAAACATTGATCGCCGGAGCTGCTAAATGCAAGCAAAATAAGAGATTTTGTTGCAAAAAATGCATCGCGGCAAGTGTGCCTTGTTTCCCAAAAGTTGCATGCCCCAGAACGAGTTCCAAAACGAGTTCAAAACGAGTTTGAAAATGTCCCAAAGAGACCGCAGGTCCATCCAGCTCCGTTTTCTTCAAATTGAATTTTCCTTCATTGTGTAAAGGCTTTTACTACTACTACTACTACTACTACTACTACTACTACTCCTACTACTACTACTACTACTACTACTACTACTACTATTACTACTACTACTATTACTTAGTAGCTTTATTTGTCTCTTTATTTGACCTTTCGGTGAGCAGGCCTGGTCCCTTTCAGGACTATTTGCAATCACATAGGAACTATTTACATACCCTCTCAGGACTATATCATTCATTGATGACTATTGACAGAAACTATTTCAAATCACCAGAATCTGTGTCCAAGAGCCTACAAAAACTATTTCATAAATGTACACAAAGCATCAAGAACTATTTCTTAAATCTACACAAAGCATCAAGAACTATTTCTTAAATCTACACAAAACATCAAGAACTATTTCTAAAATCTGATAAAACACTCCATGAATATTCCAAAATATTTGGGAAATCTGGACAATAGGATCTCTAATCCAAACGCATCTGCTAGGAACTTTACTATCAAACCCAATGGCCAATGGCTATAGCCAATAATCCTATACAATCTCTCATATTTATTAAATGTGCCAAATAGCAGTGCCACCCCAGTAAGTTATGCCCAATAACTTCTTAGAATCGGGTGGTGCTTTCTCACAGCCCCAAAACTCAATTAATACAGCTATGGGCTATGGCTAGGTTTAAACTGATTCAAAACCTTCGAACACAAAAGGCTTCATTTGCGGGTAATGCGGCAATAGCATGATATGCCATTCGCTGCTGGTATTGATAAGGGAAACCCATAGGACATTTCTGAGCCTGTCATTCGAATCCATTTGCATAGGGTGGTATATCCCCAGATCAGGGATGCCAATGAGGCTCACAGGTATGTGGTCACATCACATCAGCTTCTGGGTGGTTTTGGGCTGTATGGTTTACTGCCCACAGTATGTTTGGGAAATCAAATATTTTAATCTTAATCATCATTTAATTTTCACCCATTCAAACCATTTGATTAACTATTGTGATTATCCTGACGTGGTCATCTGGTGATTGGCTGCTGCTCATTTGAGGAAGCCCTGGATGCAAGGAGCTCAATTCATGATAATGATGTTGTGTTATGATGATATCAGATATCTATTTATCTCCTACCGCTAAGTAAGCCGCCACAAACCAACTGGGTATGAGTGCAGAGCCCTAGCCAGACTGAAATCAATCTCTGATGTCCGCCTTGGACGGCCCATGGGGCCACTTGCAAACTAGGGAAACCGATACCTTCTTGTCTAAGCGTGTTTTCCAGAGGTCCGAGGGGTGTAGCAAACATCATTGGGCACTGCAGCCATTTTGTTTTTGCTTATAGTAGCCTTCACGTTCGAGATGGATCAAGACGCACGGTCTGATGCCACTACCCTAAGCTGGGACTTTCTTGATTCTCCAGATGATTTGCATGTACCTCCGCGAGACTTGGCAGAGCGACCTGGCTCAATCAATACATGTTGGTGCGCTAGAAAGTCTCATTGTCATGTTTTTTTCTTTCTCTTTGTCGCCAAACAGCAACCAGGGTTCGAACAACGCCATATCTTTATCATATGCTCACATGATACATGATATTATATATATATAAATAGTATATCTACACACACAATTTAAAAATAGTATATATATATATATATATTATCATCTAATAATATATCATCTAATAATATATCATATATTTATCCATACATATGTTATGTTATGTATCTGTCAAGTCATGGGCAATCAGAGCAGAAATCAGTCAGGAGACGTGAGCACACTTTTCTCGAAATTCAAAGCTGGCTTGATCCAGTTCAGAATATGGAACATGGGCACAGGGGTTTTATTGTATGTGATATGTGTTGCCAGCTCTTCTTTGCTATGTAAATGTAGTTTTGCAGTTTTGCGACCGCAAGTTTGCAGTAATACCCGATCCCCTCTACTGTACTTACCGCAATGTATGCAACATGTTCTCCATCTAGTTTCCACTCAGGGAGTTGGGCTTGGTGAAGCCGGCCTACTTTCACTGGGCGAAGAACATCATCGACTTCCTCGACGCCGACAACACGCAAAGGGATCGTCGGGAGCAACATCTGTTGTGGGAAAAACCGACACTTGACACCTCAAGTCAATCTTAAATGCCAGCGTCAATCGTCTAGTATTTGCTCATGTTCCATTTGCTAGCAGGGTGGGTGGGCTTGTGTTGTGAAGTGCCAAATGCATCCAAATGCATTTTTGCTCTGGTAAGGTAAGTGATTATAGTTCGGATCAGGGTCCAGATTTGATTCCAGATCCGCTCGATCATGCCTTGTCCCCAGCATCCCCCAGCAATCTTTCACATCAGGATCGTGTTGGTGGAGGACTGCGCCGGAGCAGCCACGGGAACATACGCGATGCAACCAGGCTCCACTTTGTTATACTTGGACAGGGGTTCCACTTCAAGATTCATTGGTTTCTTACTCGCCAAAAAATCGCAATCAATAATCAAAAGTTTAGGAAATGGTTTTGACAGGTCAGTCAGCTTGTAGTTTGAGCCTCTTCAGCTGTGCCAAGGCAAGAGCTGAACAGCCATCTCCGAGACCCAGTCAAATTATACACGCTGGCAGTTTCGGACTCGAGCGAGATGAAGCGAAATTGGATCGAGCAACACTTTGGGGAAGACAGACCCTTGGCGAGAAAAGTGTTCCAGAAATGATGAGGCCGTTTCAACAAGGGTGACCGCAAATGTTTCTAGCTTGTGGGCATGGACCGAGCAAACATGGGCAAACATTTCAGTTCATACCCAGACGTATTTTCATTACTTCAACACAGGACATCAGTTTGTTAAAGCATCATCACGCATCATCAAGAATTAGCACAAAAAGGGGGGGAAATGGTTTTGATTGAGTCGATTCAGCTTATCATTCATGATTCATATGCACAGTGACGAACGTGTTCTGTCGGGTGAGGAGTCATCCATTGTAAAATGGGGCCAGCAGTCATGATCAATTTGGAGAAAGGAAACGTACTGACAGCCTGGGTGGGTGATGGGAACTGAGTCGAACACATGTACCACGACATGGAGCACGCGATCGATGGCGGATATTGCGAAATGTGCAGATCAGATTACGACTGCCATATCGACCACCCGAAGTACCACGAGGACTGCCCTATTTCCTTTCATCAAGACAACATATATGATTAATTATATGATATGATTATATGATATGAGATGGTGATATGTGATATGATATGCTGATAACTGATATCATACTATCATTTTATCGGCGCGCCGAACTTCTATAGGATGCGGTTTGGAACATACCCCACAGAACTGCAGCATTAGCAGCATTGGCTTTGTGCGCAAATGTTGCATGTTTGGTTTGTGTGTTGGACTGCGGATGACACGCACGACGTGATTGATGCCCAATGTGTATCACTTGAACAATGAAGAGCCCTCCTGGTTAAGTTTGTCTATGTTGGTTGCAAATCTTTTTTTCCATACAGCTCCATAGTGCTAGTTGTTGCTATTCCTGGTTGCAGTAAGCCTGAACCAGGACTTTTGTTGGTGGCTATGGCTATGGGCTATGAAAGCAAACAACCGGCATCCCCCCACAAAACCTGTTCATTTCACAGGACTGAAAAAATGGAGTGGATGAGCATCGATAAACCAGGACAATTACTTTTTACCCAGAATGGATGAATGCCATGATTTTTGTTTCTAGTCCGACTGTGGTTTCATAGGCTACCCGCAGCCCGAGTCAGATTCATGATAGTGAGTCGTCATTCATGTTCATTAATTATCGCCATCATGACGATATTACTACTACTTACTACTAACTAACTTGGGTCTGTGTTTTGTCTACTACCGACTAAAGGAATGATCGCCGAGGACCCTCGACAATGAATTTTACTTCTCAGCATGTGCATATGCGGTGTGGGCTACAAGCACTTGCAAACAGGGACATCTTATACGGTGGTTTGTTGTGAAAATTCAATCCAAGCTTGCACTTTAGCCCCATTCATTTCTAGTACCAAGATGCACCGTTATTTTTGGAAAGTCTGGGCAATTTTAAGTTGGGGTGCCTGACCTGAGTGTCAAACAATGCCAGGACCTGTACATCTGGGGACCGCCGTGTCAGTTGTACACACAGCTGTCTTCGAAGCGGCGAGACCCCTCCTACAATCCTGTGGAGTCCCCGCAGTTTCGGCCATTTCTGGCAGGAGTGAAACACATCCGCTACTCAGCTTTAAGAGGTTTATCTTCCGGTGGGGGTTTCTTGGGAAAGCCGTGGTACTTCAAGGTGGGTATAAATCTGGGAAGAAACAAGAAGATGAACAAATGAAACAAATGGTTGATGATAATTGGCAGTTGTTCGAGAGTCAAGTGGGGATTTTGGGGAGGCCTCCAACGTCCCAAGGTTTTTGTTCCAGCCCCGTCGCCAAGGATGCACAGAACCCATTGCAAGTATCATGGAGGAGGCTTCGCGTGGGAAGTCATCAGGTTACGATGGCACACATGGGCCAGGATCATAAGTCTGTGCCATGTGAACTGTGGGACTAACGTATGTGAAACATCTGAAAATATCTTTAAATCAATCATTCTCGTGGTTGTCTATCCTTTTTACGGCATCGTAGGTCATTGTCGCAGTCCATGGTCGTCCATAGTCCATGGTCATTCTGCATCGTTCAATCATCTACACTTACTCCGTTCCAACAATTCTGCAAATTGTTCAATTTTTTTTTCTGTGGCGCCTGGGTTAATTGGACTGACCCATGGGCCACATGGGACTCATGGCGCTGCATCACCTAGAACTGGTACAGTACTGCAAATGGAGTGCGACACAATTGCTACTGGACCACCCGACTAGCTGCTTATTTGCTTATCTCATGACTTTTGACTCAGCCGCATTCAGCATTTTGACTTGGCTATTCACTTTCATACCAAATTGCCAGATCTCATTGCTTCGCATCGTCTCCTTTGCATCATCTCTTAGCGCGGGAGGTTGCATCAATAAATTGATAAACCATCATCAAATCAATATATTCTATTTCAATCAGCAATGCCCTGGCAACGCACAGGTGGCTGGTATTCAAGATTCTTTCAAAGGCATGCCTGGACAGGCGCGCCTCAACCACCTCCGAGGTTGGGAGTGGTTGAAATAACAATACCTGCTCAACTAATAAGACCAGTGGGAAACTGACCCCTGCTAGGTACCCTGGTTGGACTTTGTGGGGAAAACCCATTCACCGAAGAACAACGTCTAGAGCGATTTCAAGATAAAAAACAGGGGGCATTATTCGGACATTATTTTATTGATATGATTTATATGAAACTAACCTAGCCTATATATGACTGACTATATGTTTCTGGCCCCCGACTCAGGAACATGAAAGAATTTGATGCCAATTTTATTATGATTTATCATTATCTGATCTATGATCTATGTTTTTTCTATGCGCTAATGAACGGTGGTTCACTGTACGACACTCGTGAACAATAAATGGATATGATTCTGATATGATATGGCTCATGTCTCATGACATGACTCGACTGATATGATATGATATGATATGATTTGATATTATATGTTTATTCTTGCTTGCGCCACCCCAACATCAAGGCCATCAAACCTATGCAAAGCATCATCCAGGGCATGATTCGGCTAAAAAACATGAAATGATGTAATGACCATTCATCTATCATTTTTAATCTGTAATCTGTCTGTTGTATGTTATTGATGATGTACTGACTGTACTGTATAAGTTAAGTATGTAAGACGTAAGGAAGAGCATTGAAAGTCAAAGCAAATACCGAATGCCGGTGATGATTTTGCTTTTTTTGATCTGATTCATATATGATTCAGTTTCGACGCGAGTCCAAACACAAGACATGTTTCCAGAGTTTTTTTTGTGATGTGATGTGTATGCTGTATGGTTGCTTTTCCTAGACGCACTGAACGGAGACTGAAGGAGACCCACTTAGACCCCGTTCAAACCTCAGTAGGAATACCTTGAGATCCCCAGTCAGCCAGTCTCTTTTTTCCAATTGGTGGGCATTGATGCAATTTACTTGATTGACCCAGTGGATTTGACAGACCTTGGTCATTTATTTACGGGTTTTCTCGAAGAGGGAAGTCCTGATGATCTCCTGACAAATCGCGCTTCCTCGGAACGCTTAATCTGAAACATAACAAGTGTGGACCTGTTTACCGCATCGTTTTCGTTGCTTCTGGTTCTATCTTGAGATTGTGTGACAAAAAATGTAAGACATGTGAATGGCCTGGAATTTGGTTTAAATTCCTGCCCTGCGATGCTGTTTTCTTGCTGTCAGCACCAGCAACGTGCAGTACTGTCCAAAGAGCAGGTGAAATTCATAGTGATGACTGATGACAAATAATATGTTTTTTTGGAACCACTAAACCATCCTGGCTGGCCGTAGGCTTCCATGGGCATTCATTCAGGCAAAGCAGTGTGGTGACAGGGCTGATTGATGTCAATCAATGATGGATTCAGATTCTGGAGCAGTTGGGTAAATTCGATAACCATGATTGATGTATGGTATAGGCAAAGGCTACGGTGAAGGTATGGTATGATTAAAATATAACATAACTATGACCAAGGCCCTAAGGCTGACTATCTTTAATTATCACTGCGAGACTATAACTTATAACCACAAGTTCGTCCCTAGGATTTTTAAGAAGCCAATCATCAACATGACATGGCGGGCGTCGCCATGGGTTGACTTGTGCGGCTTCAGACTTTCAGACACGTCCCAGGGCTGAGCACCATGAATATCATAGATGTTTGCAGCTTTCCGTGCTCGATTGCCAACTGAGAATGCGGAGAAGAAGAAGCAAAGATACAAACATTCAACTCGCGAATCGAACCTTGTAAGAACTGCCAAGTCCAGGGCTATCATTCAAGTGAACCGAGCAAAACGGAAGTGCATGAAGGAAGCCGTGCAGAACACTGAACTCCATGATGATACATCGACTTTGCTGGACCAAGGCCACACAAACGTTCGAAAGTCGTTTCTGGGAAATTTGCAGCAAACATTTTTGACGAAAACATTTTTCCGATCTCAATCCCATTGCGAATCCGACTTTGCACATGGCAGGGGCAGGGCTAGATCTTGTGTTGCTATGATACAGGGTGTTGCTTCTGTTATCAACGGTTTGTTCAGTGGAAAGCAGGCACATCACACATTGTGCACCCATGTGGTTGATGACTGCAGCACGAAAATGAGAGGCCCAAGCAGTCATGGACTAAGCACATCAACAATTTTCAACGTGATGAATAGTATTGACACTGTTCATGTGAGCTACGATGAAACAAATGCTGAAAGCTGCAGTGTGCAAATTCCTACCCCGCTTACGATCGTTGATGGGGCAGATGCCTCGGGCATTGACACGGCAAGCATGTCCACTTCTCTAATCACTTCTGCAGGAGTGGGGCAATTGCTTCAAAGATTTGGCATCCAGAAAATTTGTTCCAAATTCAAAACTCTGGTCTTCGTAGGGGACAGTTTGAAAGCCAACAATGCAGCTTTTCAAAAGGAATGCGAACGCTTGGCTGTGAAGAGACAAATTGATGATGATTTCAACCGTCACATGGCATTGCGGTTGCGGTGTGCTGTGCACACTGTGTGCTTAATTCGTCGGCCTATAGTTTTGCTTATACCGCGTTATTGGACAACACTGGTGCGCTTGGCGCATCTTTTCGAATCGATGACTTTTCGAAAACAGCTAGCTTCTTGCCTGACTTCAATCATATGCCAATCCTTTGTCAACATTCAATCGAAAGAACTTCCAGAAAATTTCACTGAATGGAGGAGAGATGCTGTGCAGGTCATGGAAAGTTTCTGGTGTTGCTCCGTGAAGAAACGGGACTTACTAGCCAAAATCATGAACTTTTGCAATGGAGACCTTCGTGGGATGGCCATTTGTCATTTTTGTCAGTATGATGAAAAAGGAGAACCTTGCTGTGCAAATAGCCAGGACAGCCTCAACAAGGCAATCCGAATGATCGTGCCATGGTTCTCAGCAGGATTTCCAGTTCCTCTTTTGTACCGATTCAAACATTATGACCATGCCGCAGGCTTCGCTCATGTGGGTGCGTCCCTCCACAAACTTTTGGTCAGGGCTTTGGCGCTCCTTGACACAGAAGCTGCCAAAAGTTTTCACGGCGTGGGTTCTGACATCATAGACAAATTGATGGGGACCATTGAGTCAGAAGCCCAAGAAAACCTGCTGGATCCCAATGAGCTCATGTTGGACCAGGAAGAATCATTCCAGCAAACCAATATGAAACGGAAACAGCTCGTACAATCAGAGGTTGCCAAAGCCTCCTTTGCAGAATCAACGACCATGGTGAGTTTGGCCATTTCTCCGATGGAAGGTCTGTTGAACCAATTGTTTGCTCGGAGCGCTTCACTCAGCAAAATGTCATTGCTGGGCAAAAGCAATCCGTCCTTTCAAAAGATGGCAAGCGAAAGCAAATCGTTCTTCTTGCGCCTCATGTCTGGACGCGCTGGCTGGAGCATCATTCAAACATACAGCAACTTGCTGACTGAGAAAGTTCATGAAGCATTGGTGTCAGAGCGTCTCAATTCTTCATGTTTGCAAAGCATGTTTGTGATGATACTCATTTGCATTACCGACACTTGGAGACGCTTCGTTCTGGATTCTGGGAGTTTCCCCCACATTCTTTTTCAACTTGTTGATGCAGACTTGCTCACGTTCAAGGAAATGTGGAGAAATTTTCAAGCAAGATTGGCAGCTTGCCCTGATTGTGTGGACGATAGTTTTTCCAAAGTCGTTTTGTCAGCTTTCCCATCAGATTTGGATTCAAGACCAACAGCTGAACAACAATCTGTGCAAGAGGAAGTGTCAGGGTTGTTGTCCCACATCGCAACATTCTCCCCTCTATCTTCGGATAGCGTTGAGTGCAAGAACGGACGAGTGCAGTGGATTGTGAACCGCAGGGGAAACCAAGCAAAGGCTCCAATAGCCTCTCGTGAGTCCACATTTTTGCAAAGTGGAATTCTGCCCCATGATTTGCTCAAACACTTCGTGGACGAACGCAGCCTGCCACCGAAGCGCACCATTGCAGGTATCATCAAACGCTCTGGGCGACGAGTTGCTCAGCGATTGGTTTGAGATGGGTGAGTTAACAACCCCCCGTCATGACGTCATGAATTTTGAAACCCTGCTATTTTTAACATGCGTGCGAGGTCCTTATGCGTGTATGAAAGAAATGGTTTTGTCTACACAGTTGTGTGATCATATTTATTGTTTGTGAAGTGCACACAGCAAAGTACGCACACACTTTTGGTCACACACGTGAATGATTTGTCTTAGCCTGGATTCCACATTGGCTCGTTTGAATTATTGTTATTCACTTCCGAAAAAAATCATTTCGTCGTTGTCCTCCAGTGGCCAATCCAGTTGTTAAAGGATTGTTTTGGTGGGATAAACTTGTTCTGTGCCAGCTTAATCAGGTTATTACTTGCCCCTCCAAATTCTTTTGGGCATCATTCATGATAGATGTGCAATGACAGGTAGGACGGTAGGACGGTAGGGCGGTAGGACTATAGTAACGGTCTGGAGTCTGGAGTCTGAAGTATCTAGATCTAGGCCCCCGAAAGAGCAAAGTCGAACCATTCACATGGTCATATTATATACCTCACCTACCAAAAATAATTTTGGCAAAACTTTGTTTTTCAGCGGCCTTCCACCCAGGCTGAAGCGCCAAGAAGGGAATCCAAAATGGAGAAGAGGGCCAGGATCCAATCGACATTACAGCGGAAGACCAGAAAAGTTTCAGGCTGGAACGTTTTCCAAAGAGAGCGTTTGAAGGACAGCCAATTGACATCAGGAGATTATTCCGCAAGGATCAAGAATTTGTCAGCTGAGTGGAAGCAGATGGATTCAGAAGACAAAGATGCTTACCAAGTTCAAGCCAATTTTGAGCAACAAGCCAGAGATGAGATCGGATCTTTGCCTTTGCCTTGCAAGGGCCAAACCCTGTCTGAACCAGAGCGTGTTGTTGGATTCAAAGGTAGGCAGAAACTTTCAGCCCAACGTCTTCTGCACAGCTACAGCCGAGCCGAATCAGATCCTGCCTGGAAGCAAGCCACTCAATTTGGAGACAGCTTCTTGTCCCAACACATGCCTTGAAAATCCAGTTTCCACAAGTAGCAGTAGAATTGCCTATCCACGGTACAGTAGATTACCAGCCATGTTAATGTCCGTTTGATTTCAAGACATCATTTTGTGAGGCAGCATTGGTAGTGAAGACAATACACAGGTCCAAGTACGCATCGCAGATAGTTGTTTGTTTGAAACATGTGTCATGTGACATGTGATATGTGTTTCTTTACTGTAAAATCTAAAGTATCGACGTCCACTAGTTTTTGAATATATCAAACATTTTTTAATCAATCATGAATCATGAATCATAATTTGGTTAGCGCACTTCAAACATTACCAGCGATAGCAAATGGACATGGGCCCATGGGCGACAGACCGGATCAATGTTGGTATGGCGTGGGGCATTCTATGGTCTTTGATTTCCAACCTCCATGCACTCCTGAATCACAGCCACTGCCTTGTTTGTAGTGAGTGAATCTTTGGCAGACTTTTTAGAGTAGGTTGAGGTCAAGAGAACTTTGTGGATACCAGCGAGCATGTAGCGAAAGCAGAAACACAAACCACAAGCATAGCATATCAATCAGATGATAAAGATTCACATTGTACGTGTTGAATGCGGCAAGCAGCCTGTAGCTGGATGCCCGTTTTGACCTGTAATGTCATGTATTCTAGTTTCCATCCAAGTGGACTTACCAACCCTCTAGCCTCTAGCATTTTCATAATTTGCCACTACGAGCCCATTGCCCTGAGGAAATGGAGCTGTCCGACCAGAATTCTTCGATATGAATTTGTCAGATGAAGATGTGGCTGCTTTCCTGCGTAGCACATTGCATTCTGCATTGCAACCTCTTAGCCAAGAGCCGGGGATCCGCATCAAAAAACTTGCCATGAACAGCATGGCATGTGCCAGAAGGTTCCATTTTGCCAAGGTAGTGCAGGTGCTACCTCATTTGTCAAGAGGTTCAATCGATCTCTTCTAGACAATTCTGTGAAGGTTGGGAGCTTGATCTTGGCCACAGCGGAGCAAACAGGCCAGTCACATTTTTTTTTCCTTGGGGTATGTTTGCAGAAGCCGACTGCTCACATACTTGTGCGGGCAGAGTTGACACATGATGGAACCTGCAGGTTTTCTTCAGATGAGCATGGCAGGATACAAATATTGACATCCCAGAAACTCTTTCAACTTCTTTTGGCCGACGCTGATTCTGGTCAGCCATTTCGAAAAGTAGCCATGGAAGTTTGGAAGTACTTTCTTGTACACCGTCCGTCCGGCTCTCCTTGCATTCAAATTGAGACTGCTGAGTGTGAGCAGAAGTTCATTGTGGATCTTGATGCCAAGTGCGAGCCTAGGAGACAGCGTGTAAAGTTGCGTTTTGGTTTTGGGAAATCCCGGAAAAAGCAGACAAAGACCAGAGTGAAAGCGCAGCCCAAGCCAAAGACACGGCAGTTGAAGATATGTTCTGAACCAGGCGAGCCAGAGCGACCACCAGTCAAAGCCAGCCAAAAACGAAAAACGCCAGACATAGTCCAAGGAGAAAGCAGTGCTCAGTCTTCCCAGGAATCTGAGACAGAGTCATCAGAATCTTCGGTTTCAACAGGTTTCGAAGAACAGCTCAGTGGTTCAGAACAAGAAGAAGATTGGAACACCATGCCTATTTCATCGCAAGCCGAACAAGAAGAGTCCTCTGCCAAAAAGCTTGACCAGGAACATGAAACCATGAAGGCAAAGGCATTGGAAAATGTTCGCAGCAAGGGCACCTTCTTTTCCAAAGAAATTGGGATAGTGGATGCTGGCATGGCAGTGTCTGCTCGTTCCAAATGCTTGTTTTGCGGCGGATTCATACCCAAGGATGCTCCTCGGTTTTCCTTTTATCATTCCACCGTCAGACCAAGCAATTGGGCGCATTCGGAGTGTGTAGTACCATTGGCAAAGAAGTTTGAGTGTGTCCAGCAGGCCAGACGTCGCCTCGGTGAATTGCGCACCACATTCAGTCAAGCTTCTCATTCACAGAGCAGCGGTAGTGCAGAAGTTCCGAAGAACCAGGTGCTTTTGCGTGCAGTCATTTCAGCTTTAGAAGAACTGCCGGCTTGAACTTGAAATGAACTTGGGTCCGGTGTTTGCTCTTTTGGGGAGGAGGCACTCACTCACTGATGACCGCCAATGATTACCAGGGGCTTGAGATGAATGGTCATGGTGAAGCGATATGATATGGGTTCTACAATGCTGACGCCCAGGTGCTTGCAATATCTTGCAATCAGATCTTGATCCGTGGTTTCAGTCTGTTGTTCATTCTTGATCAGATGTTTTAACTTTGAACTGTAGCAGGTTCATTCCATTGATCATCCGGCTTACGGCTTACTGGCTTATTCACACATCATCCCTTCCAACCTGCTTCACTATGTTTTCATGAGGTAAGCGGCTGCGGTAAGCTGCGAGCTATAGATAAATCAAACCCCGCCCTTCATAACACTTGTTTGGGTTTTATTGGATCCGTCATTTGATTTTGAATTAGCTCACGCAATTTTTTTAATTGCAAAAGTTTCTTTTCTATAATGTGATGACTTGGGTCTTGATTGATTATGGTTTTGAATTATGAATTATCATCACGACTCATGACCTTGATTTTGAGTCAGACCACTGGCTTGCTTTGTTGTACGGTACCTATTTTTTGTATATGAAAATATCACTTATATAATATATAATTATATATTATATAATATATATCTAAATATTATATATATTTATATTTAGATTACACATGGTGCATTACATAACATGTATCATTATCATGATTATTGGCTATTGCGGCGATACAGGACATAAACAATGTGACACTGTACTATATATTTCAGGATCCATCCATGTCCTTGTCCTCAGTTGCCTGAACGCCTTGAAGCATTCCCTATGATTGACTCGACCCGCTCAGACACCTTTGGAGTTTATGATGGAGTACATCGCCAAAGAGCTTCCTGACTACAGGGTCTTGACATTGAAGCTGGAGAACCTTGCTCAGCATTGGAAAGCCTGGGGGCAGGTGTCAGCTCCTTCAGCATGCTGTAGGGGATTGCAATCAACCGGTGAACAGTTGCGAGATACTTCTCCATTTTGAGAGTTTTATTTGTTTGCTCTTGGGTCCAATCACTGAACATCGTTTTAATATCACCCCATCCAATCATAGTCAGAGATCTGATGTGATATGATTATACAGTGGCAGTGGTAATTGTATCATGTCAAATTGTGGCTGTGAAATTGAAAAGCAAAATGGAAGGACAGTTGTGACATGTATGCAGTATGCAGTATGCAGTATGCAGGTGTATGTTACGTATGTTGGTATTTAGATTTATCTCCAAATATGTAATGCCTTTTTATCTGATATGATGAAGCGATTCTCTACCAAATCAATTTTGCAGGCAAGAGGACATGCCAAGATCTGTCATGGGTTTCTCATTTCAAACTTTGGCAGATTTGTGAGCAGCATGGAGGGAGAGTTTGTGTTTTCCACAAGTGGCTGCAGCTCCATAAGTTGTGGGTCACGGGTGCCTCGATCAGAAGGCCATTGCTGGCGACAACATTTTTTTAATAACATATCATTAACATGTGTTTCACGATGTGTTTTTGGCTGACAAGTCACAATCATCCATGATTCCATGATGCCAATGCCAATGATGCTTCTTATTTACCAAGCGGTTTGGTTTCTATTTTGATGTCATTTTGTCATTTTCATATTGGCTTCAGCAGCTGCAAAGATTTGACAATGTAAATTGTCACGGTAAGAGGCGGCATGCAGTGTATTGTTCATTTGGTTGCTGATGGTGTTGCCATGAACGCCTTTTCTATGTGGTTCTGTTGTGGATCTGTGGTTGTTGAATTGGTTGCTTGGTTGGACAGATCGCAATGCCAATGTCGGTTTCCCCTTCCCATGTTTGCTCCTGCCACTGAGTTCTCGGGATTGGCACGTTCCACAGAGCAGAAGCCGCATCTATCTGCTGTTGGTGAAGGACTATGTGGTCTCCTCTGCAGATTTGTCTGCGTTCAAGGACATTTTCGAGAGGAGCATGCCAGTCAACACCAACCCGTCGGCCAAGTGTTCAGTCAATGATGTTCGCAAATATGTGCAAAACTGCTTGCGAGAATTCGAAGCCCCGCCAACTTTGCCACCCAAGAGCGAGGACACATAGTTTCTGAGCATTTTTCACAGTAGCGACGGGTGTTACCGGTGGGGTTAACGTAGTATTTTTTAGCCTCTGGAACGGTCCAGGACTATCCAGGACTGTTCCTAAAATCCAGGAAACTATTTCCAATTTGGTAAGAAAAACATTTGCTTTTGTAGGGTTGGTCCACCGCTTTCCACTAGCTCATGCCCTCCCATTTCTCTGTTTCTATCTCCTTTTGCATTCCTGGACATCTGTTGCAGGATGGAAAAAGAACGGAGAAGTCCATTGCTGCAGACAAGGCAGAGCTGAAGCGGTTGTGCGTCAAGCGCTACAACAAGTACACCGAAAAGGAGCACATCCCAGAAGTCGTTGACAA
>VSDK01006309.1:282920-304396 GCA_009767595.1 Symbiodinium kawagutii | reverse complement strand
AACCGCAGACAGATCAAGTTTCTCAACATTTGTCATGCTTCACTGCAGGATCCTTGGCTGTCATGTGACGGCTGGTTCTGGGTTCTCACCACAGCTGGTTGGATTAAGAAATCAAATGTTTTTTGCTGCGACAAGATGACATGTTTTGTTTCTAAATTTAACAATGTTAGACACTTGACCCACGCACACACACTCCAACTCGAACATATCAATGACTCCGCAACAAACAATTTACAATTTGTATTGTAATCATGTCTTATGAATTACGTATCAAGGTTTTAACGTAAAAAAACTATATGTAACAACGGCACATAGCCATCATTCCTTTATACACTTAAACTTAAATCTAAATTATAACATCTCATTTACATCTTTTAAACTATGTTATTTATGTTATATTTAAAGAGATATAAATATATAATATATAATATAGATATATATTAAACTATAATTCTATAAGGTATATATATAATATATATATATATAAGTTATATAAGTAAACATAGACTGGATTTAGGGCCGATAAGGAATAGTCCTGGACCGTCCAGAACCGTTCACCGCTATTTCTTGTCAACATATGCGTTTGGTCCTGGATAGTCCTGGATAGTCCTGGATAGTTCTTCAGTCTGAGATAGTCCTGGACCGTTCCGAACCGTTTACCGCTATTCATAAAACATTGCTTAGAAATAGTCCTGGACCGTTCTGAACCGTTTACCGCTATTTCTAAATTTGCTCAACATAGACAGTATTTTACCTTTATATTCTTAACATATATTTTATATATAAATAAAATATTTTATATATATATATCTTATATATCTTCATTGTTTAAAAATATAAATATATGTATATATATATATATGTGTGTGATCAAAATTTAAGTATATTATACAAATATATAGACAGATGTTCAAAATTTTATTCTAAGTCTATTTCCATTCTATATGTCATATATCACTTTGAAATAAATATATGTATATATATGTAAATATGAAAATAGAATATATTTATATTTTGATATCTTATTCATTTAAATTTAAATAATATATTGTATGTAGATTCATTGGCATATTTGAGGTTATTTGCATATTGCAAAAGTAAAACGTATTTGGATAGATTAAGAATATCAGTGTCGGTTTTGACATCTTGTTCTACATATTATATATTGTAAGACATAGACAGATTATGGACGAATGTAATATGTATTTATATGTTGTATATTGAATATTGTTCATATTGAAAGAATGGTTTATGTTCAGTCTTTGCAGCATTCAAATGGTTAAACTTTCACCCACTAAACTAACCATGTAAAGTGATATACTATCAAGATAATCTACTTTAATTGTCTTCGAGAAATAAACGGTTCTATTTCACAACATATATCATATTTACATACACGTGCATGTATTCTTTTGCATTTAATCAGTTCGATCATGCGAAACAGCGTGTGTCATGTGTCTGTACTGTATATGTCAATCAAATTTCATGGGTTTTACTGGTAATGATTCGAATATTGATGCATCCATTGTTGAGCATCCGCGCATAAGATTGATTTAGATGTGTTGCCAAACATGTTTTTGAATGCGTACTATGTATTCGTACAGTTTTGCACGTTGTCAAATGGTGTCATATAATCATATAATCATATATACGAACATTGTACGTGGACTGCTTGTGCGTAGCGGTGTTTGGACAAATGCATTGGGAACAAAAATCAATAAATCAAAATAGGGCCATAACATATCATACATACCCGCATGCCATGCATGTCATTACATCTTGTATGTTGACCACGGGTTCAATAAAACCCAGCCACACCTGATGTCAATCTTTGTTTTTGTTGGGTTCTATTGCAAAATGTTTTTGAATCAACATCAATCTATGGTCTTGTGTCAGTAGAAGTGGTAGATCAGTTCAAAACATATAAACATTTTATTTTGTCCACATTTCAAAACACTGATTACAAATTTTACACAATTTACCTTACTGCATTCCTTTCTTACAGTGGCGCGCGCGTGAGATATACGAACCTCAAGGGGCCATGTAGACCATACATGTAGTCATGGAGTGAGGTGCCGATATTGCTCTGGAAAGGTGATTTCTGCACACTATATAATTGCATCGGATTCATTTGATCCAATTGAACATGTAATCAAAATCATAGATTAGAAATTATCTATGGCTTTCGTCGAGTAAGGGCACTGTAAGATATGATTTGCAAATACAACATGTTGTTTTCTGTTTAACCAGGGTTTGTTTGGTCGTTGGGTTCTTGGGCATGCAAACCACATATGTGTGTAAACAACGCTTTGGGAGGCGCGACGCTATATGGTTTTACAGAACCAAGGTATAAATAATACACATACACATATAATATAACATATGGTCATATGGCCGCATGTTCACAAACACATTTTGAGATTTATGGTCCTATGGTCAATAGTCAATTACCCACAACTTTACAGTAAGGTCAAACACAAGTAGGATTGGGCAGCAGCATCGATCATATGGCCTCCCCTCAGGAAATGCGTTCGTTTCTTGTTGCGGTTGATGCGATAAAATATGAGCGTGTGTGCTTCAAAAGAACTCCAAATCACAAACAAAAGAACAACCATCGTAGTGCCATCACAATTCTTTTTTTCCACAGTTCAAGGCACTGCTGGCTTCGTTGGCAAATTCAGTAGGACTACCAAGGTTTGACATACAAACACAGGTTTGTGGGCAGCGACAATTCAGCCAAAGTTTTCAGGTACGGTAAAGACACAATGCATCATCTAAGGAGGCTGGCATAGACCCGGTGAGGAACGAGTGTGTGGTGGACCTTGCTCGTGTCTTGGAATTTGAAGGGGTCCAAGAGTTGGATGTGAATGGTGCGGATTCAAGCCTTTGAGATTTCTCCGCTTCTCCAGCTTCCTTCTAGTCTATGTAGACATGTGAGAACTGTTCATTGTTCATTTTTTGCTTTGTAGATGATGTGTAAATTAATGGTTGGAATTAAATACAAGGAAACCACACATTGCAACTTGGGAGTGTCAAGAAAGGGAAATGAAACTGAGTGGCTCGCTTGTTTACAGAAGATTACAAGATTTCACGTCATCAAAGTAAAAAACAAGTGTAGGCAAAGGACGTTACAGAATTTCATTCCTATAGACTATAGATTCTAAACTATAGACTATAGACTATAGACATTGTCGACATTGTAGACTTTATATGTCACTCGTTTATTCCTGAACCGTTCTCGTATCAATTTGATGCCCAGTAATTAAGGTTCGATGCAGTTCGGGAAGAAAGCTCACCACGGTGGTACCATTTCAGCCCTGACATCTTCAAGCAAGTTCTTCTGCTTTCAGTCGAAGAGCCTTCTCTGTGGAGAGGAGTGTCGGGATGTAACAAAGAAGCAGGATGCAAACACTAGCGGCTATAGTAGTTTTAGATTCTCGATGTTTCTTGATGTGACCACTGTTAGTACGTAGTCCTCTCGTTTGTCATTAATGTAAAGTGTTGCCACGATCATGCTTTCAGGATTGCCTTGCGCATGCAGATTCTGTTTCTATGCAGGACCTACTCGCTCTTCAAGGCTTTGATCCTTTGCACCTGGACCACACCTTCATTCACAACTCACTGTCATATGCAAACCTCAATACTCTGGCAGGCAAGGGCGGTTTGTTGGGTTGCAAGCAACTCGCTTCGGAGACATGTTGAGTGAGAATCAAAATTCAAAGTCCACTAACTAGTCATTGATTTTTTTAAAAAAACATTTGGAATTTGATTATATAAGTCAAGGATTTGCCCTCGTTGTTTCCTCTACCATTGGGCAATTTCTGTTTGTAAGATTACAGTGTGACAGTGTCATTGTATGGTACCGGTATGTCACGGTGTGTTCTCCGTAAATTCCGTAAACATTTCTGTCTATTACTATTACTATTGTCAATTGTAGCCAACATTATTTTGTTGCTGACATGCAGCAATCCCAAGAAGAAATCGTTTGATGTTCATTTCTCAACGGATTGTGGAGCTCATGCCATCATCATCATCATATAATCATCGTCATCAATCATCACCATCACCATCATTATCATCTTATCATCATCTTCATGAGCGACCATCATCATCATCATCCTTTATCATCATCATCATCATCGTCATCATCATGATCCGATTGTTTTCTCGATATGATTTGATTGTCATGATCTATCATGTTATGGGACCACCATGATGGCAAGGTGGCCAACAAGTCACTGTTCCCATCATTTTCCTTCCGTAAATCAATGGAATGTTAGTTTTGAAAAGTGAAAAGATGCCCCTGTCTGGGGGATATCCTGTGGAGGTGAAGCGATGACGGTGCCAGTGGTGGGATCTTTGATCGCCATGGTTGTCTTCAGCATCTTGATTCCTCATCGGTTGTCTGTGCCAGTGAGCAAGGTTCTATGGACGTTGTCATCGTTGACTCCGAGAGTGCATTTCTGGCTGGAGCAGCAACCTGTTTATGGTCTCATTGGCATGTGCTTGAAGCAACCAGGAGATGGCAGACGGTGCATCAGTTGCGGGGAGGACTTGCCCGAAAGCTTTGGGAAGAACAGTTTTTTCTACGAGTGGAAGCCTGTTTCAGATCCTTCAGGAACTGGTGCAGTTCACGCTTTGCATCCACAATGCTTGGAAGGGTACAGCTCTTTGCTTGGTTGTGACCGGGAGACATACGTAGCCCTTTCGAACATGCAGCTTGATTTCATGGGATTCTTTCTGGAGGAATACCCCTCGATGGCCAGTTCACTTTTGGAAAAGATGTACTTCTTCCGTGAGATGTTCGACCCCTATCTCACCGAATCGGACCGGGCCAGTTTGCGTCACAAAAGGCAACGGCTTTCGATTCGTGAAGGCTAGATCCCTGTGACCTTTGGTCATGTGATTCTTGGATGACGGTGGCTTGACCCACCTGTGGCCCAGCAGGCAATCAGGGATCCGACAAGTTTAAAATTCAATTCATTCTGCTTTTGCACAGGTTTCAGCAGATTCGTGATTTTTCACACCATGCACCTGGGAGAGCGGGGTTCAAAACAACTAACAACACATGCGGATCAACAATCAGAGTTGAACAAAAGAGCAAAGGAATCATTAAGAAATTGTCCAGTTGAGGCTAGGTTAGATGTCTTGGTCGCATTGTTCCATATAATGTACGGTGCACTTAAAGAAGACATGTCGTATTTTGCTGCTTCAGTCAGACAGCCCTTTCTGCCACCTTTATGTCATTGACCTTCGCACTTGGTTTACCTTCAGGTCAGGTTTAAAAGATGTAACGCATCCAAACATTTTGAAACGACGTGGAAGTTTATTTTCAGACTGGTTGCCATTCCATCATTCAGAAGTTGGTCGTCTTGGTGAATGCCTAGAGACCATAGCCTTTTTTGCCCTAGCGCCTGAAAGTTTGACCAGTGACGAACCAACACCTTGGTGGCAATGGCTCTTTCAAAGGAACCTCATGATTCCTTTGCTCTTTCGACTTGCAATCTGTGCTTTCAAGAGTTTGGTAAGCCAGACAAGGACCATTGTTTTACCGTTTGCCCAGAGTGTTGAACACATACCTCAGGATTTCCCCCCTCTCCAATTTAAACAAGAATGTTCAGGACTTACAATCTTTTTACGGAGATTTGTTCTCACAACGCTGGTGTACTTCAGCAAGTCAAGATCTGAAATGATTGCATTTAAAATAGCTGTTTTTCTCAGATTATTGTCTTGTCAATGAGGGGGCCTTGTGCTATTGTGCAGGATTGCCCTCCGGATGTGGAAGCCGTGATCTTCGTTCTCCCTTCCAGATCTGGCCAGTCGGGATGTTGCCTTCAATGTCTCTACATTTGTAGGGGTAGCTTCAAGGGCCAGCCCATGACAACCCTGGTTGCAGCAGTTCGGGACCACCCTTCGATGGCTGACAAGTTGCTTTGATTTTGATATGGAGCCCCATGTTTTGGTTTCAGCCAAAGAAACTGTGCATGTCCCTTTTTGTTGGTGCCTTCCGGCCAGCCAACACCCAGGTTTGCCGCCCTCCGCAAAACTCACGTGGAGCATATGGCAAGGAATCCCAAGTCACGTCCGAGGCATGAAAAATGCGACATCACCATTTACACACGAAAGGAAGAGGATGACTACATCAACATCTATGAGGACCAAGTTGGGAACAATTGAATTCCTTGTAAATATAAGAGTTTCAGATCCGAATGGTTGAAGGGTTGCAGCATGTATCGACCTGTATCGTATCGATGTCAATCACGTTTGTCAACGTTCCACCTTGGCCCAGCTTCCGTTCAAGATTTTTCAAAGAAAACCGACTCGCACGTCTCTCAGGTCTCTGCATGAAACCCATGTCCTCCTCTGAGGAGATGAAATGGCTCAGTGTCAAAGATTACTTTGACAAAAACGCACCGGCCGACGTAAAAAGAAGGTGCAAAAACCTCTCCCAGAAGAAGGCTTACCTGACCAAGGAGCTTGGCCTTTCCATCCAATTGGAAACCCGGCTGAACCTTTAGTGAAGCAACTTGTGGACAGCCACTTAGTCCTGGTCTAACGGTTCATGAATAATACAATACTGTCATGTAACATGTAACTCATGTGAAAAGAAATGCACCTGTGGATCTTCCTGGCACCTGACTTGACCTAACCAGCCACCCCTGTTCTACACTTGCCCTGCTTGTCATGATTGCATCAGCATTTTTCCAAGCCAAGGACGATCTTGGTGTTGAAGGCATCGCGTTCAAGAGGGGCGATGGGGAAAAGACTTTGAAGGTTGGCAAGAAGTTGTCATCAAAGCTTATCAAGCAAAGGGAGCATGACTCCAAAGAGGATGCTGAAGCCACCCAAGCAAAAGCAAAGGAAGGGTTGAAGGTCGACGCCGTGTCTCAGGCCCTTCTTTTAGCACCCGTGGATCAGTCCAAGAAAGTTGCAACGGGATGTCAAATCAGGTCAAACAAAAGATACTTCGGTTTGGGATGGTTTAGGTTTGAACGCATGTTTCATGCTTTTAACCGTGACGGGATAGAATTCTTGCAGGTAGGTGATTGAAGTTCAGTCATCAGCATTGCATATCTCCAAGCAGATCATGACAGGAAATAGCATGCATGGCCTGGCCATGGCTGGTCGGTCATCCATTCAGAATTACACCTGGTCTGAACTACAGACATGAACATATGGAAATTATTTCTCTCACCACTAGAACATTCATTCCAAAGATCGTGTTTTTCCTCCTTGTCGAGGCAGAAGTGGATGCGAAGATCCAAAAGATGGACGAAGACGATGACTCATCATCAAGCTCTTCATCAGACAGTGACAGCTCGTCATCTTCATCGGCTTTGGGCCTTGGAAAGAAGAAGAAAGCAGCTGAGAAGAAGAGGCCAAGTGCAGCTGCAGCTCCTGACAAGAAGAAGGCCAAGAAGGATCCAAAGCCAGAGGCGCCGAAGAGTGCATCGGAGCCAGCGCCATCAAAACCGAGTGAGCCTGGCAGTGCCCCGGACACTACGTCTGTGGCTGGATCATCGGGCAAGGAGTCCAAGTCTGTGCCCGCTTTGCTGGAAAAGTCCAACCAAGCTCTCAATGCGCTGGAGCAGGTCAACACTGCTGCTATGTGGACCCAAGGGATCAAGAGCAAGGACATCGAGGCGAGGGTGCGAAGGGCTTGTGATCTTCTGTCCAAGCTGCAGGGCCGAACTGCAGATGCAGTGGCGCTTGAATCAGGCACTCAGCTCGAGAAAGAGGTGAACAGAGTGAGTCGAGAGCACGACTTGGTGAAGGCTCTCCAAAGCAATGCTTTTCTCACTGCCTTGGATGAGCAGGCTGACTTGGTGACCAAGATGTTGCACGATGTCTCGCACGACACCCGCCTTATCATCCTCACAGACCTTTCAAAGAAGATGGTGGAGGCATTTCATTGGGCGCCAAAACATGAGTTGAGTGCGGTCTGGGAATATACTTCCTTTGCCATTTCTCCTTGTTCTTCTTACCAAATCTGTTTTGGGTTCACATGTCATTGCATTATCGCATTTTTACCAACTACCTACTGCAACAATTTATTATTATAGAGTTATAGAGTTATAGAGTTAAGTTATCCAAGCAGAATGTGTAGGCTTGAGCTAGCAGCTTGTCGCCGTGTCATTTGCCCCCTTGGAGGCGAGTGTTGCGGGCAGGTCCGACAAGTTGTTCAGCTTCCTTTTGATCCGATCTCAGGAAGGCCAGGGGTTCTTTTTGGGAAGCCTTTGCGACAACAAGGTCGAGACGAAGGTGATGCTCGCCCAGGTTCAGTTGAATGCTTTGAACTATTGGATGGACAAGCTTCGCACCCTGCCCCAGAAGATTTGCCACGCCGCTTTGATGGCCTTGCCAGAGACATGGTTTTTGCCAAGCATTTGCAGGACTGCAGTGAGGGTTAGTATTTTTCCAGATGGTGGAGTTAACCTTGCACAGTTGGTTTAAAGAAATGATGATGAGAGATGTTTTTTGCTGACCGTTAACGAGTCAGTACCGTCAGTACGATTGATGTAGTGTAGCCTCGTCAGCAGGTCCATGATGGTTCATGGATCAATGAGGTATACGGTATACTGTATACTGTATACTGTATGCTTAGCTAGCAAGGTATAGGGTGGCAAGTCAGCAAACCTGGCGTCCAAGACCCCAGTTCTTGCATCAGGATGCCCATTGATTCTGGTGCAGCTCCTACGTTTGACTTTCCAGATTCAAACGTGACCAACGAGACCGGTTTGAACGTGCGCTCCCTTCTGGATTTGCAGAAGTTCATGGCTTGCAGCAAGGTCTTGAAATTGCCTTCCTGCAGCAATGACCTGAAGAAGGACTTCAAAGTGATTGCAGCTTCCAACTTCTTCAGCGCTCGAACCAATTTGGTATTCAAGGCAAATGAAGCCTTGAGGACCGGTTTTTGAAAGAAACAACATGGGAATGTATGGGGTTTGGATCAGCAGTCAGACTCAAATGCGAAACAACATTTTTCAATCAGCTTCCAATCGAATCATTTCAGTCAACACTTTTTTCCACTATGGATTGACTTTGATGGATAATCATTCATTCCGCAATTTGAAGTTGGCATATGATTAGCTCTAGGCAAAGAAAGCATGCTAGATCACCATGGTTGAAGCCCGAAGATCTGAGACAATGAACATTTGACATTTGCCACGCAAAGGTGTTGCACACCTTCAAGATCAGGAGCAGCGTGCAATGATTTTAGTTAATCTGACAGCGTCGCAAGATATCACAAGTAAAATTGAATGTGGCTGTTCACCATATTTCATATCGTCACATCGCCGTATCACATCACTTACTTTAGATGTCACAGGGGGTAAGGAAGACGAACATGCCAAAGCTAAGAGAAGATGGGGGAAAGAAAATGCAAGTGCAAATAGATCAGCCAGGTGTTTTTTGTTGTGTTTTTGGCAGTTGGCAATCCCGTGTACTTATTTCATTGCAGCATCGAACAAGTGACACTGGATATTTGGAAACATGATTCTAATTTTGGGGCTTCTGTTGCAGGGCTTTGTGGAGCAGAGTAGTCGAAGCCTCCAAGTCCATTTTGGATCTTCAGACAGCGATTGATACTGCGGACAAACTGAGTGCCAGCCTCAACAAACTTTCAAAGGATGTGGGAGACTTGGTTCCGATCTCAACCGAGACGGCTGAGAACTTCAAGCAGCTGAGCTCCGTCCAAGATTGTTTGGCTTTGTTGGAGGGATCTGAAAGCGCAGGTTCAGATGAGCAGGTTGTCGCTGCCAAGGACAAGCTGAAAGCAGCTTGGGAAGCCTTTTTGCCCGTGGTGCCCAACTTCGCAGCAGCTCTCAAAGACTTCAAGGAGTTCTTGGATGCCCAGTGGCATCCTGGCCAAGATGACACTGATTTTCAGAAGGGCGAGATCTCCTTTCTACTTTCCGTTCAACTGCCAGCAGGGCTCTTTAAAGAGTGTGGGGGTGCTTGCTATGCAGGCACGTGTGGCGATGCAATGTTGATTCAGCATATTTCAACAGAAAGTACGTAGTTTTAGGGCTTTGACCGCCTGATGTTCACCCACATTATTCGGAACATGTTTGGCCAATTCATTTTTGGAATTTCTCTCTACCTCTCTTCATTTTTTGAATCATTTGATTTGAATCATTTGGGGTCATTGTTTCCTTTTGTTATTTGGGGCACTAGAACGGATCACTTTCTTGCTGATGGTCAATCATAAAGCGAATCGTTCGTGATTGAAGGCCTCACGGTGTGCTACTTGACCAAAGAGGGCGTTCCGGCCAAGCAAGCGGAAGCTCGATTGGTCAGCTCCAGCATTGAAGTGATGATGGGCTTTGCGAATGTTCACGATCCTACCTTTTCAGATGCCTTGAAGCTGTGGAACGAGTTGGCCAAGTTGATTGAGCCAGTTTCCAAGCTTGTGCCTGCAGACTTGGTTGGGGATCATCGGTTTCCAGTCATTGCGGCAAGCGACGGATCGCTTGAGCAATTTTCTTTTCGTCGCTGGCAAGACTTTGGTGAGAGCCCTGATCGAAAAGCATGGTGTTGCTGCGTGGGCGGAGGAGATCGACAAGACATGTGGTGTGCTGTCTTTGCCTCAAGCTTTGCAAACCTTCCTCACCACATTGAAGAGTGCAAGTGTGTGGTCTGTGGGAACCTTCGCAATTCAAGAGAAAACATTGAAGACGCCCAATGGAGAGTCTCTGCAGCCTCACTTGTCCCTGTTCACCAAGATCAAGTCCTTTGACCTGGAGAGCCTCAAGCAAATTCTTCCTGATCGCTATGATATGGCCCACGCCTTCTCAGACCAGTATGTGATGCTTGTGCGGAAGTACATTGGGAATGCAGCAGACGATTTGAAAAATGCAAAGGAGGCGTTGAAGCCAATCAGGTTGGTGGGCTCAACTGGGACAGGTTACGGTCTGTGATCTACACTGTTGAAACACGAAGGATTTGACTTTCATTGATTCACTAATTAGAGCAAAGGCTTGACATCATTATGAAATCATGATGCATGACGCAGCTAACAAACTAATGCTGATTCTGTGGCAGATGGTGATTTGATTCAATGAGTTTTGATTGGGTACATGGACACATTGCTACGATCTATTCAGATCCGTGGTGGATTTTTGCAGGAAACGATCAAACGATGTTTTGCACATGTGTTGAAACACCGTTCGATGATTGATGTTGATGATTGATGATAATGATTTTCCTCGTTTGTGTGACCATTTTGAAGCACTTTGGCACTTCGTTTTCACCTGCAACTCTGAGCCGTCACTTCCAGACCCCATTCGAGGATAGCAAGAACATAATTACTACGGAGCATTTGATAAGAAGGACATAAAGGTCGGTAGGAGGCACATGAGATGGAACCGCAGCGGACGCATTTGCATTTTGCTGTTGTGTAAAACATTCATTCATTACCATCAAGTATAGTCAGTCTTGTCCAAGGTCTCATACGTTGGGATGGGGCAAGTCGTTTGACATGCCTTGACCCTGGCAGGGCAGTAATCCCAGCAGTTGAAGCATGGGATGAGGAAAAGCTGAAAGCCATGTTCCATATCACGGGAGAAGCTGAGAAGGAGGCGAAGGAAAACATCGAATTTCTCCAGGATGCACGGGATACGTTTGCAAAGGAAATTCCGTTCTTGAGGGCTTTGGTGGTGTGCAAGCATGCTTTGGGTGAAGTCCGAGGAGAAAATGAGCTGAACTTCCAGGTTCTGCTGAAGAATCTTGAGGACATGTCATGTCGAAAGAATCGGTTCAAAACTCTTGAGCACTTGTTTGGGAGTTTGGGGGTTCTTGGGATTATGATTGAGTGTGTTAAAATTACGGAATGGGCAATGGGGGCAGTAATACTAACAGTTGCTTTGCCATACCATGTTTCACTTCTTGTCAGGACTTCCGCTCTGAAGCAGCGAAGGTCCTCTCGTGGTTTGCTGCGGGTGACTTTGCCATGAATCCAAACCAACATACGGAAAAAGGCGCAGTGGCCCAGGTGATGCAAGTCATTGCCAGCTTTGGCTTGTCCAAGGCTGACTTGCATGAAAACCTGCGCAGCCGCTTGGAACCCACTCCTGAGAAGCCTGTTGCCAATGGCAAAGCGAAGGCAAAAGCCACATCGAAGAAGAGGGGCAAGCCACAGGCAACAGCGCCTGTTGCTGATGATGATGATGACGAGGAGGTCCAGGAGGGCGGAAAAAGGAGGAAGTCCGACAAGGGCAAGAAGAAGAAGTAAGTTTGAGTAGCGGAAAGATTTTTGCAGCCTGTTTCAAAGGCTTTCTGAGTGACAGACAGGTGACATGCTCAGATGCCATGTCCGTTGGCCAAGTTTTGACATAGGGCTCTGAAAGGATTTGAAAGAAATGAGAACCCTTAATTTTCTGACCAGTTCTTCACATGTTCCCTTCGGACTTCTAGTAGCGGAGAATCCATTTTATATCATTTCAAAGTCATCTCATGTCATATCTTTTTGGCTTTCAGAGCCAGTTGATTCAGCCAACATGGGGCTGTCTGCCACTAAATCCCAATCCGGAACTGCGATCCAAGCTCAGCATTTGTCAACAAGAATGGTTTCGCTCTACTAACTGTATAATTTGTTCCAGACGTGTTTTGGTGTGCTCTCCTGTTTCTTGATCAGCTTGTTTAGGCTTTGGTCCATGGTTATATAATTTGCAGTTGACTGATGATCCCATCTGGTTGATTGACAAGACAAACATCACCATTCTATGTTTGCTTTAGTGCCTGGATGCTGGACATGGCTGACTCGCAGAGTT
Source organism: Symbiodinium kawagutii (assembly GCA_009767595.1). NCBI lineage: Eukaryota > Dinophyceae > Suessiales > Symbiodiniaceae > Symbiodinium > Symbiodinium kawagutii. Next base: position 291,626 of record VSDK01006309.1, on the reverse strand, counting down.
GAACGATGAACGCGAGACGGGAAGCTCTGTCTCTCTTTCTGATGGGGTGTGGAAAGTTGAAGGCTTGGGAAGTGGGGCAACTTGTTCCAGTGGTGGTGATCTTTCCCTCTCATCTCTCTCTCTACTCTTCTCTCTGCTCTTTTTCCATATTCTTTCTTCTGTTCTCTACTTTTCAATTCTATTACTATTACTATTCTTTTCCTCTTCTTCTCTAGTCTATCTTTGCAACTTTGTTTTCAAACCATGGTGAAGGTACCATTAGTCTGGGGGTTTGGGCACTCAGGTTTTCCCATTTCACCCATGTTGATGGCTGAGCTGATTTGTCATGTGTTGGAAGGGCCACTGCGCAAATCTAAAATGGTTGGCTATGGCAGCCTATCTTGGTGGCAAAGGGCATGGCCAGAGTCACTTTCCATATTTCAGTTGCTTGCATGGTATGGGATGCGCTGTGGTGTTTTGATATTCGGGCTATCGGTCACGGTCTCTCCATTATTTGATTGGAAATTGTGAATGGGTTTGACTTGGAACATACACCAATCCACAGGTAAGACTCCCATGTGTGCATTCATGGTGTTGGTCCACTGCATTGGAGACAATTATGTCACTTAGGCAACTTAGGCATGTTTTATCATGTTGGTTTGTACTACTTGTGTTTGTAAAAACTATTGACTATTGTTGGAAATAATTGGCTACTACTTTGAAATGCGAGGTTTTGTCAAACCCATGCTGCTGCAAGAACAGCTTGGGTGATATACTGTGAGATGCTGATCTTATAGGTTTCGGTTCCAGTCATGATTGGGATCCCACATAGCTTCAATTTGAGCAATTTCTGTGGTCTTTCAATGATTAGTTCCAAAGAGTTCCAAGTGCCTTTCCATATAGTTTCTACACTTCATTGGTGGAAAATGAAATAGTCCTGGAATGACAGCTGTGAGAGTTTTAGAAATATCTGATTAGTTCCATTGTGTCCTAGTCTATCCCCCATATAGTCCCATTTGGGATCTCAATTAGTTTCAACCTACTTCTATATAGTCCTACCTATAGGCTCAATTAGTCCTGGCCTACTTTCATATAGTCCCAGATACCCCCTATACCCTCACCATTAAAGAGGGAAATAAAGCCACTAAACTATTACTATTATTATTATTACTACTACTACTACTATTATTACTACTACTATTATTACTAGTATTACTATTATTATTATTATTACTATTATTATTATTATTACTTCTACAAGTACTATTACTATTACTACTACTACTACTATTATTACTACTACTACTATTACTACTGCTACTACTACTACTACTATTACTACTACTACTATTACTACTACTACTACTACTACTACTACTACTACTACTACTATTACTACTATTACTACTACTACTACTACTACTATTATTACTACTACTACTACTACTATTACTACTACTATTACTATTATTATCATTATTATTATTATTATTATTACTTCTACAATTATTATTACTACTACTACTACTACTATTACTACTATTTTTATTATTACTATTACTACTATTATTATTATTATTGTTATTATTATTACTATTACTATTATTATTAATATTCTTATTATTATTATTACTACTACTACTACTACTACTATTACTACTATTATTATTATTACTACTACTACTACTACTACCACTACTACTACTACTACTACTACTACTACTATTACTACTACTACTACTACTACTACTACTATTACTACTGCCAGCGGAAAACGAATCTATTTGTAAAAACTAGCACGGGACTGGAAAACGAGTCAGGGACTTCCCGAAATTCTTTGTAATTGCAACGAACAATAAATAAAGTCCAGCGTTCATATGATTTCTTACGGTTTACTATGGTTTATACTTGTAATCCATAGTAATAGTAATGGGTCACTTACATGGCATAAGGGGGAGGCAAGTTACAACACTTTTGTGTCCCTGGCATGCAAGACACCAACGTTGAAACAGCAAATTAGAGTCGGGTGGAACAAGCTTGCAATGGTGGTGTACCTGAGGAATTTTTGCTGCAGATGGGTTAGTTTGACAAACAACGGCTTGATTATGTCTTGTAATATGTAGTCACGAACCCATATTAACCAATATATCAAATATGCTTGGTAACCAAGGTGAAGTTAGCACGTTGATGCACGTTGTGTGGGATTCTCATATTTGATCGAAATGCGTCGTGACAGTTGGGTGAATGGACAGATGTTTATGTTTATATCCTTAGATGTCTTCCTTCCTCAAAGATTCATTCAAGTTACTATGCTGTTTTTGCATCACTTTTTCTCACCTCCCCATTGCAGCCGCCCACCAGGACAAGTACGAGCTCCTTTCCCCTGAAGAAAGCGCAGACAAGTTGGCCATTTGGGATGAGGTTTCATGCAGCTCAGATGATCGTGGTCCAAGTCATCGATGATCATGGTAGATTTATTGCTACGGAAATGCTGCCTATGAATCATACAACCACGTACAATGTTGATGTTCGCTGCTAGTGGTTGATTGTGTATTCACAACATTTTTTGCTTCAGCTGGTCTCCAGGTTTGCCACGATCTAGATGTGCGCCACGTTGTGTGAAACCTCCGAAGCAGTTACGACCTCCAGAGGTAATCGATGATCCATGGACCATTGTGGAACCTCACGCCCGCCAGCGGTTCATCGGTGAACGGCCGCTATCCACAGCCAACGGTGGCCGGTCGTTGTTTTTAAGAAGCCGGATTGGACCCTGCCAGAAAGGTATCCCAAGTGGGGAAACTGGTCATCCAACCCCTAGCTGGTAGGGTCTATGCCAGTTTCGCAGTGTAATTTCGATCATTTGGGTGTGTCAGGCACCCATAAGTACTGTCGTTTGGAAAGCTGCCATTTGCAGGGCCGTTTGGCTCAGTCTCAGGCCAGCCCCAACCATGAAGAGGGAAGCCGAAGGTAAGATGTGGAAAATGTGCAAGGCTCAGGGAGAATGCCAGACCCCATGGTTTGAAGAGTCATCCTGATATTTCCTGATCCATTTATGCAGGGAGCCAGCAGCAGCCAGAAGCAAAAATGGTAGACTAAAGTGGTTTCTCACGGCAGCTTAGCACTTCCCTCAATTCGCAACCCTTTGAGGTCATATCAGGACGCAAACTCCAAGGTGACACGGGTTCACCAAAGGCGGCACAGATGGAGAGGCATCAGCAGTCCAAAAAGTGACATCCCAAACCAAACAGCTCTCATCATCACAAGTCCAAAAAATCTAAAGCACCTCCAACTCAATGATCTCCTGGCTCCTTCTTGTGCTTCCTGGCTCCTGGCCCAACGCCATGGCACCGTGGCCACGCCATGGCACTTGGTGCCGTGCGGCGCTCGGCTTCGCCGTTGCGCTGAGCATTGCCCACCAGCGATGGACCACGTTTTCCCTGCCGCGATCCTCGCGGTCCTCGCTGCAGGCGTCGGTGGATGCCGTATATCCGCCATACCTGGATTGTTCATGATTGATGTCTATGGCAAATCCTGAGCCCTAAACTTGGAATAAGACTGATTGTTCATGATCGATGGTAAGAAAACCACACAAAACTCTGATTGTTCATGATCGATGGTAATTAAGAAAACCGAACAAAACTCTGATTTCATCATCGATGGCAAGAAAAACAAATACAATTCTGATTTCATCATCGATGGCAAGAAAACCAAATACAATTCTGATTTCATCACCGATGGCAAGAAAAACAAATACAACTCTGATTTCATCATCGATGGCAAGAAAAACAATACAACTCTGATGTACTGACTCTGATTGTTCATGATCTATGGTGAAAAAACGAGATGGAACTGACAGCGTGTGTTCCGTTGCCACGCCTTTCAGACATAGGCTGTTTCCACGATCTCAGGCCACCAATGCTTTGGAGCTATCGCCGGTACATACCGAGTCACTCAGATTGATTGGCCAGGCAACTGTACCATTGAAATATCGCCACTGTGAATCAGGGTGCTGCTGCATTATAATTGCAGGTTAATATAACAGTAACTGTGAATAGTGATTATCAAGCTTTGGGGATTGATCAGTAGGTATTTAATGATAATTATGTATTTAGTTACTTATTTATTTATTCTTTCTTTATTTGTTTATTTCGAAGTTAAGTACTCTTAGTCTTATGGTTTTTGAGTGATGGTTTTCAAACCTTCTCCGCTACAACTCCCAGGGTGACCGCTCTTCGCACTAGCGGTGTTGAGTTTTAGGGACCCTCATAGTAAACCAAACGATCACAGGTTTGCTGATCAGAGGATGTCCGGCAATTGGGAAGGAATTGGAGTTATGAGTCCATCTTAAAGCGTACGAGTCTTGTATCTGTGCAATCATCATGGTGATCATCATGGAAACCATTTTCAGCCGCAGCAGCGGCATCATCATCATCATCATCATCATCATCATCATCATCATCATCATCATCATCATCATCATCAATTCAGTATCTTTTGCTGTGTTGGCAAGGCTCAAAATCAAAGACCTAAAATCTGATCAGGTCAAAGTATTGACACAGATGGTGTTCTTGGTGCGCTGGCTATTCAGGTGATACTATTTAGGCTTTTGACCTGCACCACCCAATTTACTGAAAAGCCAGGGCTCGGCCTAGCAACAGGCTCAATTAGCCAGTGGCGTGGGTACCACAAGAACACAGTGAGTCACCAAGTCATCCATGTTTGTTGTGGCCGGCATTGGAGGCGTGTTGGTCGCCATTTTGTGCATCCGCACATTTGGTCAATGTCTAGTCTTGGGAGTTCATCGGAGGATTCAGAATGGCTCAGCCAGGAAAGCGTAATCTCTGGTTCTGATCTGATTTCGCTTACCTGAAGATGGGCAAAGGGAGAAGAATTCTGGCTGGTTGCTTTTGGCGGTTCTTTTACGCTCCAGGTTTCAGACTTACCCTGTGATAGGTTTGATGCTTGTTACTGCAATGGCTAAATTATACAAGTTAATGATAGCCAGTGATTCTACAGCGATAATATGTTCAAGTTAAACAACTCTCATATTACTTTGCTGCATATGATTGACGATCATGCAGTCAACAGCGGAGTTCAGACATCATGTCATGATCAACTTAAGCATGGGTTTATTTGGTCACGGAGAACCGCGGGGTACTAATTGTGAGTTCTAGGCATTCACTTGCCGTTACCTGATAGCCGGTCCTGGCTCAGTGGAGGGAAAGGTGTGTGTTTTGGGGCGGTCCGGCCTTTTCAGTGGTAGCGGAGCCACGTCCGTGGCCTTGGAAGCCCACCTGTGGCTTGAGCTATGGCGTTCCCTTCGCTAGAGCCTGAGAGTACGCTGCGCTCTCTCGATGGCAGCGACTCTTGGACCGAGGTGGATGAGTTGCCGAGCGCGCCGAATATCCCTTTGCCGGCTTTTCGCGCTCGTGCAGGCCGGCTTGCTGCTGTCCGTCCTCGACGGGATTCAGGCACTCAGGTTTCCATGGACCTCCAGATGCAGTCTGGTGACTCTTGGGGTGGAGATCGTGGAGCAGGGGTAGTGCCGAGGGAAAACCTGTCTACGTCGGAAAGTGCTACTTCGGACAGTGAACAGCGGGCAAGCGGGCCTGATCGCAACGACCAAGCAGTTGAACCTATGAGCCCAATCACGGAAGAGAGCCGAGACCCTTGGTTGCAGAGTGATCCGTGGTCTCGTGGTCGAGAACTACTTTCAGGACCTGATCAACGTTCTGGAGTATATAGCAGCGGCGATTCAGAACGAGCAGGACAAGCCTACGCTGATCGACATGGAGGTGTTGCTCGTTACTGGGAGACGAATCACACCGCATGGAACGAGAACTATGAGATGAGATCCAATGCGGAGAACTATGACAACCGTTCGATGTCCAACTGGAGTTCTTGGTCATCGGATAGCTATGATCATCGATCCAACCCGAACTGGTCGTGGTGGCCGCAGCCTCGTGAGGCAGCGCCGGGCCACGACCAGGGATTGGCCTATGTCACTCCGTATGTGGTCGAGCAGGATGCACATGGAGCTCATCTTCATGCGGGACAAGATGAAGGTCGAGCTCTCCAAGAAGGAAGTCCTCTACCTGCTCGGCATTTCCCTGAACCCCCAATAGTCTGGAATAAGGGCTTTAAGCCCTAATTCAAGACTATAGACCTTTTCTTTTTTTTCAATGAGTTAGGGCTTATTAAAAAAATAGACCCTAACTTTTGTTTTTGAATTAGGGTCTATTTTTTTAATAGACCCTAATTTTGGTTTTTGTTTTTGTTCCTTCCATCCTCCCTCTGTCCTTTTGAAACTGTTTTTGGTTTTGATAAAGTTTTCAGTTTTCCATTTTATAGAAATTTTAGAAGGTTTTTTTTTTTAATTTTCCTTTTTTTGAAAAAACATTTTTTTAAGCCTCCCATCCTCCCTTAATTTTTTTTGTGGAAAGAAATGCACTGTTCACTACCTGTGCAAAGCAGCATCTTTTTTCAAAGGACTGGTACAGAAAATTCTGCAGAAAATCTTTGCAAAACATTGGTGGACACAGACCAAGGACTTTGCACATTGCCTCTGCTTCTTCAGCTGCCTTTTTTTTCTGCCTTTTTTTCTGACCACAGAGAAAACTCACACAGCTCTCTGGGCAAGTCAACCGCAGCCAAATCTCAGTTCAGCAAAGCTGTACACTTCTTCTGCGCTCCAGTCACAGCCTGCTTGTGGGCCTGCAAAGCTTCCAGCAAATCAGCAACTTCCTTCTGATGCACGTCCTGGGCTTCCTCAGGCTTCAAGCACAAAAGCTCAGCAGATCTCTTCTTCACCTTTTGATTGCCTTCCAAAGCATCATCCAAAATCTTTTGCAATCCATCCTGGGCAATTCCAAACTTGGCCACAGCCATAGCAAGGTTGTCTTGCAACTTGTCGCAGGCAGCAGCCAGAGAACCTGAGTGGAGACTGTCTAAAATGAGTAAAAGCCCCTTTTAAAAAAAGGTGACAACACAGCTTTTTCAAAAAATACTGGCAAGGAGCGACTCACAGTAGCACATTCCCCCACTGTCTTCTTGAGCTCCAGGAACACAGGGAACTTGCCTTGCTCTTCAGCAGAGCCAGTAGCACCACTCTCGGACTTGCCACCCTTTTTCTCGAAGGCACCAGCAGACATCGAAATTTCCTCTGTGTGTCTGTCCTGCTCCTCGAACTTGGCCATCCCAGAGGTAGAGCTCCACCAGTACTTGAGCTCCCCCTTGTCCTTGAGGAACTTCTCCTGTGGAAGACTCTCGTTCCACTGTTCACTGAGGTCAACATTTCCATGAAGCTTGGAGAGCCAGGCTGTCTATGCATCTCTGCTGCAATCTCCCACCTGGGCAGAGAAAAAAAGAAAAGAGAGGCAACCTTTCTTGAGAGAAAGAAAGGTAAACTTGATTTAGACAATGAAATACAAACATTCTTGAGACAATGAAATGCAAAAATTATTTAGTCTCTCCCTGGCCTGGTTGACCAGCCCTGTGCTCCTTGCTTCTTTGTGGTCGTACTTTTTTCTAAACTTTCCTGGTAGGTAGTATACCACTTGCAGCTCTTGTCTGCCTTCCACTTGGCCACCAAGGCTTGCTTCTGGGCATCCTTGTGAGCCAAAGATTGGTAATGGCGATACATGGATAGCTGATCTGGAGATGTGGATCTCTTCATAGTATTGAGAAAATTGCTGATGTCTTTCTTGTCGATAGAAGGCACAATCTCCTCAGACACAGTGCCCTGAGGGCCTGGACTCTGTGGCTCGGCTTTCACAGGTGTACTCTTCGGTCCAGACTTTGGTGAAGCTTTGGCTTTGGTAGCAGCAGCCTTGGCCTTGGCAGCTGTCTTCTTAACAGCAGCATTCACAACAGACTTTGGTGGTGCTTTGGTGCTCTTGGTCTTAGGGGCCATGGCTCAGGCAACTACTTCTGGAAAGTTTCTTTTTCCAACTGGGCACTTGAGAAGGGCAGCTGCCATGAAAGGAATTCAACAAGTGCCAGCACAACTCTCATTCTGCATTCAAAGCTCTGAGATTCAAAGAGTGATTGAACCAGAGGAAAAGGATTCAGGAAGCTCAGGAAAAATCAGCAGGTTTGGAAACAAAAAAATCTGAAAAATGATTGCAGAAAAATCTGAAATTTTGGTGAGTTAACTTGGTCAAAGTTAACTTGAGTTAACTTGAGTTAACTTGAGTTAACTTGAGTTAACTTGAGTTAACTTGAGTTAACTTGAGTTAACTTGAGTTAACTTGAGTTAACTTGAGTTAACTTGAGTTAACTTGAGTTAACTTGAGTTAACTTGAGTTAACTTGAGTTAACTTGAGTTAACTTGAGTTAACTTGAGTTAACTTGAGTTAACTTGAGTTAACTTGCTCTATTTTAATTTAAAAACAAATTAAAGTTAACTTGAGTTAACTTGAGTTAACTTGAGTTAACTTGAGTTAACTTGAGTTAACTTGAGTTAACTTGAGTTAACTTGAGTTAACTTCAGGTTTTTGTCCTTTATCCAAGTTTTTCGATTTGAATCCCAAAAATAAATTTTTGACTGTCAGTTCCCTGCGACCATTCCCCCAAAAATATGTTGGTCAACATATCTCCCCTAATAATGGTTTCCCTTTGGGGGTCAATTCTGCAGCAACAGTCTCTCTGCTGGAAGTCTCTGGACTGCTTGTTCTTTGCCACACAATACTGAGCAAATGTTTCACATTTGTACTTGTGTGAATATTG